>PVKC010035850.1:0-13365 GCA_004027635.1 Crocidura indochinensis
ATCACAAAGAATGAGAACAAACAGTGTTGGCGGGGATGTGGAGAGAAAGGAACTCTTATCCACTGCTGGTGGGAATGCCATCTAGTTCAACCTTTATGGAAAGCGATATGGAGATTCCTCCAGAAATTAGAAATCGAGCTCCCATATGATCCAGCTATACCACTCCTAGGAATATACCCTAGGAACACAAAAATACAATGCAGAAACCCCTTCCTTACACCTATATTCATTGCAGCACAATTTACCATAGCAAGACTCTGGAAGCAACCAAGCTGCCCTTCAACAGACGAATGGCTAAAGAAACAGTGGTACATATACACAATGGAATATTATACAGCTGTCAGGAGAGATGAAGTCATGAAATTTTCCTACACATGGATGTACATGGAATCTATCATGCTCAGTGAAATAAGTCAGAGAGAGAGAGAGAAAAACGCAGAATGGTATCACTCATCCATGGGTTTTAAGGAGAATGAAAGACATTCCTGCAATAATAATAATTTTTATACACAAAAGAGAAAAGAGCTGGAAGTTCCAGCTCACCCCAAGAAGCTCACCACAAAAATGGTGAGCTTAATTAGAGAAATAACTGCATTTTGAACTGTCCTAAAAATGAGAACCTATGAGGGAAATGGAGAGCCTGTCCAGAGTACAGGCGGGGGGTGGTTTGGGAGGAGGGAGTTTGGGACAATGGTGATGGGAATGTTGCACTGTTGATGGGTGGTGTTCTATACATGACAGAAACCCAAACACAATTATGTATGTAATCAAGGTGTTAAAATAAAATTAAAAAAAAAAAGAAAATAAACTGACTCCTATTGATATGAAAAAAATGTCAACACCAATACCTTATTAGCAATATTTTAATAGAAATGGATATTTTATATATCTTCTTTCATTTTTAAAAATAAGGTTCGAATGAACTTCATGGCATTTTGTTTGAACATTACATCTAAAAAGACTTCTTTTCTAACTTAAGAGTTTTCATGGAAATTTTACTTTTATTGCACATAAATATAGCAGAATTTCATTGGTTTGTTCTCTGTGCCATCTGTGTTATTAGCAAAGAAGAGCAAGCATAAGCTTAAAACAATGCAAGAGAAATCTAAGTAAAAGTAAGCTAAAACTGTCACAATGAAACTGCTAAATTTCACAGAGATCAAATTCCTGTACACTGAAAATGTTTCTTGGGCCTGCCTAGAATTTCTCACCTCATTAGGTGTGAAAAAACATAAATTGAACAGTTTTTTTTTTTATTCCTGCCCAAAAGTTGTCCATGATGAGAACAGTTGGGGAAATAAAGCTCTCTCTACCCTTCGAATGTGATATTTGAAAGAGTGAGGAAAGTGATTGAAGGCTGCACCCTTTTCAGATTCTGGGCACTTGCTCAGAGATTGTTTTTAAATTTTCAAGTGGCTTTAAAATAATTAATTCATTCCCACATTTCCATTTCTTTCAAGAACACAAAATTAGCACTCTCCTTAGAAAATAAGCGAGGAGAGATTGAAAGTCAAAATATTCAGTCAAATGTAGTATTCAAAGACTAGTTCCAAGGTCTGGAACTCAGGGTTTCTCAGTCAAGCCACTCAACTCTGGGTACTTCACTTCCTTAACAGTTCCCATCTTTTTATTGCATTAATATCTCTCTGCTCGCCAGACAGCTAGGTGGGATTTAGATCTACGTGCATATTAATACATTCAATTTAGAAAGGTTGAAAACTCTGACTCATTGCCATCCAGTTAAAGCACAGATTCAAGATTTTTAAGTACTTAATCTGTACCATGTAATGAGATTTATATTACAAGTCAAAGAAAAAAATAAGAGCACTTAAAATACAGACTAAAATAAAAATAAAAAATAAGAGCACTTAAAATACAAAATAAAACTACCTAATATAAGTGTGACTGTTGTCTACCAAACAGTTTTTATGTTTTTATTTTCTGCACACTTTTTCCACTGTCTAATTAGAACAAAATTTATTATCCCCTATATTATAAAATCCTACTGTCCTGCATAGCTTACCAAATTCTGTATCTGACTACTCAAAAGTATTCAACCTTCTGTAATAATATTTAAGACTATTTTAATTTCTGGTAATTCAGCTTTTTAAAGCCTTACTTAAATAAATGATAAAAGACCACTGAAGGTACACCCACATTTGATACATAGAACCATCATACATTTCCATGGCAACTTGTCTTTTGTGCTTCAAAAAGTGAAATATAGTTCAAAAGTGAGTAATGCAAAAGGTCATTTCATCTTCTAATGCCCAAAATATTTTTACACTGTGCCTCCCACACACTCCCGCCCTCAAAAGCAAAGGGCTTTGAAGATTGAAACAATAAAGGATAATGATAGTTCAGTTTAATGAAGTCGAGAGCTAAGGTGTTTTATATTAGTGAGTGCGTTATAATTAACTCTGGTAAGTAATACCAAAATGACTATTTTAGCCTTCACCATTCTAGACAAAAATCTGAAGGGACAAATCAATGTATCATGTTTTTCTTCATAAATAATAAGGAAGGAATAAATATATTATTTCGCCAAAACATGTTGTCTAATATGTTTTGTTTAAAAATAAGTGTCAAGGAGGAAGTTATAATAATGATAGATAGCATTTATAGAAAAACGGCAACTTCCATCCAATGAGGTTAATGTTTACAGGCAATGTCCTTTAGAGATTGCAAAAGACCTAGTATTGATCTATTGTCTGTTTATTTAACTGGAAGATGATGGTTAGGTTTCGCTGGGATGATTAAAAAAATTGTAACTTTCTACTAAATAAAAACAAACTTTTTCATCAATGAGAGACCCTTATGAAAGAAAAGAATCCCCACTTATTGTCTATGAGAAATAATGAGAATAAAAATTATTGCATTATCAATAACACTAGAACATGTGAGGTAGCACAAAAGAAATTGTTATCACTGAGTTTATTCTCAGTGGAAGGAAGCACAACATCCAGAGTTATTAATAGATAGGAAGGGTCAGCATAAGACAAAGCTTATTCCTGATGACTTAGTGAATGTTCCTACCTCAGTTGGAGTTCTTACATGAAGGGTCTTCACCAAAACAAATCCTGCTGAAGCATGCAACTTAGGAACTCCATAATATTTTGATTTATATTACTATTAGTTTTTTGATACACACCCAGAATTGTTCAGGATTACTCCTGGTTCTGTGCTAAGGATCACTTCTTCTGGTAGTGCTTGGGGTACCAGATGTGAACATAGTATTTTCATTTCAATTTTCTATTAGTAGGAAGCAAGGTTGAAAGCAGAAATATAAATAGAAACAGATCGTGTCATATTTTTGCTAGCTCTAAAATTATATGTGTAATAAAATATGCCCTTCATGAGAACCTTTTATCATTTGACTGTTTATAAATGTACCAGGTCCTTGTGGGTTTGAAGTTAAAGATATAACCAATATCACAAGATCAGAAAAACTCCAGGGTTTCAGGCATGTTCTGTGATACCATTTTTATATTCATTCTTCCTTATCAATGATCTTTTTTGTGCAGGAGAAATGGGCATTGTTAAAAACAATGATATGTTTTATTTTTTAACTTCAGACATAGTTTGAGACACATTTTCAATATATTTCAGTTGATATTGAGTGACACTACCACAAAAAAAGCAAGTAGTCCTTGTTTGTCTACATTTCCTTCTTCTTGTATTGACATATTATGTCTATATAATATATATGTGACATCTATATGAAATCTAATAAAACGTCTTTGATTATCATACTTATCTTCCAATTTATAGATTGCTAGTCCTCTTTTATCTAAAGATTGAATAAATAAAGCCTCCTCTCTTTGGAGAGGACCACTCCTTTAAATAAACATAGTCAATTCTATATCAATCAAAGGACATCTACCTTGAGTTTGCATGTTTATATCTGAATGATCAACCACTTCTTTTTTTTTTGTTGTTGTTTGGTTTGTATTGTGTTGGGGCCACACCCAGTGACCCTCAAAGGTTAGTCCTGGCTATGCGCTCAGAATACACTCCTGACTTGGAGTACCATATAGGACTCAGGGTGATCAAACCATGGTCCATCCAAGTCAGCTGCATGCAAAGCAATTGCCCTACCACTGCGCACCGCTCTAGAATGATTGACCACTTCTAAGGGTTCCTCTGATACTATCCAATCACTAATGTTCACATTCCCATGATAGTATCTTGACGAATTGTTAGGTGAACTACACAATATTTCCTTCATCTCTCAATTTAGTAATGCTATCTGTAAATAAATAGGATTGCAAAGCTTTGGAAGTCATGCTGATTACAGTGTCACTTTTCTGTTCATTCTAGAATATATTAACAAGATTAGAGAGTTATCAATTATAAGTATATCTTACTTTTTTCTAAAATTAAGGCAATAGCCTACTAATTATTTTCTAACTTTATATTGTATTAAAGATTATTGATAATGACATTAAAAATACTCCAAAAACTCACTTAATTCTCAGAAAACATTAGTGCATGCCTATAAACCACATCAAGAATTCAGACAATACAGGAACATGGAGGAGTTTTACCTGAGCAAAAATTCTACTAGAATTCCACACAGACATTGCAAAATTCTACTCAAGTCAATTTGACATTTATAGCCTAGACTACCCCAGAAAAATCTATGTAGTTACTAATTTCCTTGGATTTACCCTCTGTCAACATCTCTTCAATGGCCTTTGGAGAGGTGATTATAAAGGGTTAGGTTAGCATTTCCTTTGGGAAATAATTTTCCTAACTCAAAGATTATTCTTTAGTGTGAGTTGCTTACAGGCACATGTTCTTAGATAATTCCTGATTAAACATGTCTATGTATGTGTCTTACAATGTTAAGATACACAAACCACAGCATTATATACAAAATTATGCACAAAATTAAAAACTATGTACACAATGAACCAAAATAGTTGAAGTGTTTCTCAGCCACAGTAGTACAAAAAGAGGGTATGTGTTGCACAATCTATGTTGTATTGCTCTCAAATTAGGAACATTTTATGACTTGGAAGTTTTTTTTATTTATTGCATTGGTTTCTTATACATTAATTACTATTGAAAATTTTTGCTAAGAAAATGCAAAAAGAAAAAAAAACTCATCACAAACTAGCTTTGGTTACATGCCTTTTAAGAAAAATTCTGAAGATGTTCTTCTCACTTCATTTCTTTACTCATAGAAGTGCAATTTTTTATTTTGGGGTGAGTGTAACACTTTATGTTATATCCATATCTAGATCTATATGTATATGTATGAGTGTCTTCATACTGAGTACTCATATTACATTTAAGTATAATTGGGAATTTTTTTAGCTTTATTTCTTGTGGCCACCCCCTACTGTACTCAGGGTTTAATCCTGGCTCTTTGCTCAGAGATAATGTCTGGTATTTCTTCAGGGATTGTTTATAAGCCAATGATGAATCCCAAGTTGGCAGTGTGAAAACATTTTACCCACTGTACTATATCTCCAACCCCAAATGCAAGTATTAGGAATTTATTTGTTTAATCCTAGATTTATCCTGTAAATTAGATAGCTACAACTCTTAACTTTGAAAATAAATATTTTAGTGGTCAGAGTGATCTCACAGTGAGCAGTGCTTATGGAACCCTACTTTGCATGGAGTTGAACTGGGTTCAATCCCCAGAATCTTATATGGTTCCCAAAGCATGCCAGGAGTAATTTCTGAGCACAGAGACAGGAGTAACCCCTGAGTGGTACTAGGTATGGACCAAACACCAAAATTTAAATTTAAAAAATAAACATTCTACTAAGCAGAAATTTTTATCTTTCTGTGGCATTTGTCTTTTCCGGTGGTGCAAATTATCCTTATTCACACTGGGACTAAAGTTGGCTAATCCATCATCAAAATCTTTCAGCAGAGAAAAATTTAATAAACATGTTCAGTTTACTACACTTTTATTTCTTAATTACATCACTACTAAAATTTGACCTCGTACACTTTTGATTACTTTGCTGCTAACATAACACTCAAAACATACTAAGTTCACATTCATATTAGTAATTATTTGCCAACAAATATATTGCAAAAAATTTAATCCTAATGGCATTCTAGGTTCAGCAATACATATAATCTGGCTTGCTTTTTCTAAAAAACATTTTATTAAATAATTTCTTTATTTAAACACCATGATTACAAACATAATTGTTATTGGATTTCAGTCATAACAAGAACTTCCCCCTTCAACTGTGCAACCTTCCCGTCACCAATGCCTATCTTTTACCTCCCTCACTCCCCACTTGTATTTGAGACAGACTTTCTACATTCCTCACTCACTGATATTGTTATGATAGTTCTCAGCATAGTAATTTCTCTGACTGCACTCGCCACTCTTTGTGGTAAGCTTCATATCTTGCCGTCCTTCTGGCCCTCATCTCTGGGAATTATTTCAATGTCTCTAATTTTTCTTAAAACTTATAGATGAGTAAGACTATTCTCTGTGTGTGTCTCTCTGACTAATTTCACTCATATAATAGATCCCATATACATCCATGTATAAGAAAATTTCATGATTTCATCTCTCCTAACAGCTCATAATATTCCATTGTGTATATGTACCACTGGTTCTTTAGCCATTCTTCTGTTGAAGGGCATCTTGCTTGTTTCCACAGTCTGGCTATTGTAAAAAGTGCTGCAATGAATATAGGTGTGAGAAAGGGATTTTTGTATTGGATTTTTGTGTTCTTGGGGTATATTCCTAGGAGTGGTGTAGCTGGATCATATGGAAGGCTCGATTTCCAGTTTTTGGAGGAATCTCCATATCGCTTTCCATAAAGGTGGACTAGATGGCATTCCCACCTGCAGTGGGTAAGTGATCCTTTCTCTCCACATTCTGGCCAGCACTGATTATTCTTGTTCTTTGTGATGTGTGCCAATATCTGTGGTGTGAGATAGTACCTCATTGTTGTTTTGATTTGCATCTCCCTGATGATTAGTGATGTGGATCATTTTTGCCCCAAGATTATTGTTAGATTACTAGACTAAAGCTTTTTTTTAGCACAGCATGGATCTTAACTATCCTAGTTTGTCATAATGAGCTTCTCAAAATTATAAGCCTTAAGATCAGAAATTTGAAGTTTAATATCATTTCACAGAATGATTCTAGACATGAGAGATGAGTATTTTTCCCATACTAACATATTAAAGCATGCTGTGTAAGATTTCACCTTTGTCAGAGTACAAAAATATTATGCTATACTTTTTGTATTCATGTTATGATATTCTAATTACTACATATGAGATAAAGATTATTTGCTAATATCACTGAACATTTTAAATCACTAGCATGATGCTGCTATACATAGTAGGTATTTTATTAAATTTGGAACTGTATTGGTTTATTTAAAAGATATTCAGAGGGTTGGGAGCTGGGCGGTGGCGCTGGAGGTAAGGTGCCTGCCTTGCCTGCGCTAGCCTAGGGTGGACCGCGGTTCGATCCCCCGGTTTCCCATATGGTCCCCCAAGCCAGGAGCGACTTCTGAGCGCATAGCCAGGAGTAACCCCTGAGCATCATTGGGTGTGGCCCAAAAACCAAAAAAAAAAAAAAAAAAGATATTCAGAGGGTAATCACTGTTCTCAGGCAGTGAAAATGCAGCAGAAAAAGGAAGTGAAGACTATATAGTATTATTATATACTGAAAATGAAAGGAAACAAAACAGCATTTCAAGAGGCAATATATACTTGGTTTGCATATTGATATTACATTTAAATGTAATCATCTTGCTTTCTTACCACTAATCTAAAACTACCTCTAGTTTCACTCATTTTAGGGACAAATTAGTCTCTTATTTGTGCAAACTTTGGTTAGACATAATGTCTTTAAAACAGAATGGAGCTGAAATAGTATTTTTGTTTTTGTTTTTGTTTTTGGGTCACACTCGGCAGCGCTCAGGGGTTACTCCTGGCTCCATGCTCAGAAATTGCTCCTGGCAGGCATGGGGGACCATATGGGGCCCCTGAAATAGTATTTTTAAGAATTAATTATGAGATAACAGCATGGAGGTAAGGCATTTGCCTTTCCTTTCATGCAAGAGGTCATCAGTTCGTATCCCGGTGCCCCATATGGTCCCCCGTGCCTACCAGGAGCAATTTCTGAGCATGGAGCCAGGAGTAACCCCTGAGCACTGCCAGGTGTGACCCAAAAAAAAAAAGAATTAATTATAATTGAACATATGCCAGATGTACCAAAAAAAAAAAAAAAAGGAAAGAAAGAAAGCTCTGGCATGTTACCCTGCCAGAATAGAAATAGATTTTGGACTCAATTCAGTTTCTAGTAAATTGATATCCAAAAGCACACAAGAGTAAATGGGCACGCGTCTGTAATCTCAGCAAAGAGAGAATGGTGCAAACAGACTTTAGAATCCCATCTTTCACTTCTTCCAGAAGTTTCTTTCCCATGGTCTCTAACAGAAATTTTTTTAACCAATGTCTCTACAAGGCTTCACTAATACACACTTTTCAAGAAGTCTATCTGCATAAACTCAGAGATCCATTTTACTGTTAATCCTCGTAATGTGTCTCTCCATGTTCTGGGTGGTAAAAAGAGAGGCACAGTAAGAGCAGGTTTGCCTCTTCTTAAGTACCAGCATTATGATATACATTGTTCGCATTAATGAAAAGAATCACAGTTACCGATGTGTTACCAGATAGGGTTTCTACTTTGTGGCAGGCATGTGTTCAACTCTAAGTATGCTGGTGTTAGGTATTACAGTTTCTTCTTCAGCAGTTTTATTTCTTCACTCGGTGACAAAAATCCACTATGATGGACTGTGCTGTTTGCTGATAGGTGTAGTGCTAAAAATATAAGCAGTTATACTTTCAAGAAACTTCAGAAGCAGATCCATCAGTATTGCTGACTCCTACTTACAGAAGTTAGACAAAAAAAGGCCTACATGTCCTATTTCTTCCTAAAGGGCAACTTTCCCAGTCTCTTGAGATTAATAAAGTGTGCGCTATGTTCTTGCTTTCTCACTTAGCCTTCTACTGCATTGTCCGTTTATTTTTCCAATACCCATCTGTGAAGTCAAGGTTATACATTAGTTTCTATGTATAAAGCAAGTATTAAGATGTACTAAAATAGCAACAGATTGTTTTCAGCAAATATCTCAAAAATGTGATGATAAATATTGCTATTTGATATGTGAGATGCAATACACTATCTATTATCCCTGACTAATTTCCTCATTCCTTTCACTGTTATGCTACGCATTTTATTAAATTAGCTTTAGAGTTTAGCTCCTATTGAACCATCGCCAAGTTCTGTGACAGAGAGAAAGATATAAGAACTACTACGAGGTAAAACAAATTATTGTTCTTTGGTCATAAAACAAATGCATAAGCCTCTGGTGAATTGCCTTATCCAAATATATGGGGATCTTATCATATGTGTTTTATGTTCTCAGCCTATATCTGCATATATATTGAATATGTTTTTTTTCTTTTGTAATTGCCTATTTTATGCAAAACTGTCTAAGAGTAAATATGATATAAGGGCATGTGCATATTGTGTGTATTCCTGATTCAACTTTAAAAGCTTAACAGAACTTTGTGTGATGTTTTATGAGAAAGTCAAATCTAAATTGCCAAGTCATGTTTTATTAGATAGTTATTACAATATCATGTTAGATTTATTAAAATGACTAGTTTGTGCTTCTTTTTAAATATACTGATTGTTTCTGGTATCTTTTGGGCTGATAAAGAAATATGTTTTGAGATGATTGTTTTAGATTTTAGTCCTTTAGTATTCTATATATATTTTTAACTATTCTAGAAGAATCCCAGAAAATAATAAGCTTCTATAGTAGAAATTATATTAGAAAGAAGAGAAAAAATCTAAAACAAAGTTAGAATGCTCCTTACCTAGGACATATCAACTATCACTTAACTTATAATAAAATTTTTATATTTATAAGGAAATGGTGCTTTAAGATATAAATATGTGTTTAAAATGTTTTCAAAGTCCTATTACTAAAACTACATGGCTTAATTTAATAGTGATTTAAATTAAATGTCTTTCTTTCTTGTAAAATAACCATATAACTATGGTAATTTAAGGAAACTTTTTCAATTACCTGGGAAATTACCTCAATCTACCACCTCAACCTTTTTTTCACATTGTAGATTGAGCAGTCTTTTAAAAAAAGAAGCACCAGTTTCTCCTGTCCCTCTTTTTGGGTCATTGTTAGTTCCCTGTTGAGTTACCAGATTAACAGTGTTGAAGATGTGCAAGAAGACCGTACATTTCAAGCAACTCTATTTTCAAGATTATCTTCTCTTTTATTCATGTAATTACCATATGAACCCTTCTTGAAATCTGTATGTATGTCATGGAAAAATGATGTCCTAAAAAGTTTTTATGGTGACATCTATGTGTCATTATTATATGATTTTAATAAATTTGTTTCCTTATAAGCACTATCAGCCAGAGTATGGAGAAATCCCATATTTTCCCTCATATCAATTCTAACTTTAAAAATTTCAATTTGTAAAATTCCTAAAACACTTGCCCCAAACTTGTAGTCTCTGTTCATTGGGACAGAAGAACAGTTATTCTGAAATGCCAAGCACACAGTAACTAGCTAAGCTACATGATTTAAATCTATTCTTCAGAAAGTAATATTTGAAGAGTAACAAAAAAAAGCGTAGTTTATTTGACCTGCATATAAAACCATTCAAGTATACTACATTTATCATATTAAAAATGCACCATTAAAATTTAAAAGCAGGTGCAGTTGCTCAATAAGCTAATGGTATAGTCTGTAGACTCCAGTCAAGATTGTATTGTTGAATTCCCAGTTGTATAAAGGAGAAAGGGAGAGGGAGGGAATCTGAATGACCTTGCACCAAGGTGGTAAAGACCTAAGATGCTCTGCTGTAGGCTGTGGTTGGGCTCCACTCGGAGGATCTTTCCTGCACTGCATTCTGACGGCTGCAAATGCAAGTGTCCCTCTGTGGAGAGGAACTTGAAATCACTTTCATCCCGGCTGACATGTCTGTGGCTGTGTGAATGTAAACACATGTTTATATTTATGGGGTAAATTTATGAACTCTGTGTACCAACCACTCGATGCTTGTCAAAGAACCAGTAAGAAAATGACCAAAAACGTTAATTACAAAAAAAATATAGTAGAAGAAAATTTAACCTTCATTTAAGCTTCATAGGAGCCATGCCAATCTATAAACTCTTAAATGTTCACCTTGATTGCTGGTTGGTTTATTCACCTCACATCATCCTGGGTAGGACCTGACAAGATTCATAAAATATTTTCATTAGTTTTCTCTAGCAAATATTAACTCAGAAAATTTTTATTCTTTCTCTTGAACATGTATAGAATTTTAAATTGGAAGAGCTTTATCTACATGTTCTACTGCCTGATTAGATAAATGCAAGTTATAATAGCTATTTTAAAATATTAGTTAATGGCAAAATTATTACTTTCTGTAATTAAAAAATATCATAACATACATGATCTACTAACTAGATCATATCTATGAACTACTAATTGTAGTGTATTTAATACTACTCATTCACCACAAAATATTAAATATATTAAAAATAAAATTTTTCACATCAAATTGTCTTCATGGGAGATAGACATATTAGAGAAATTTAAACAATAAGAGAAAAAGAAAGTCAGTAATTGTCTTCTCACTCCTTGAGATATTTAAATAAAGTGTTGACTGTGATATAAAATACTATGCTTATCTGGAGTCTTTGGGGATAGTACTTTCTTGGTGAAAAAATTAAATATTTTATAGAAAAATACATCATTTCCCTATCTCTAATATTATGATATATAGATATAAGTTGTATATAAGAAAGTACTAAAAATCCACAGGGTTTTTCTAACCATCCATAATTATAATGAATAAAAAAGATGCTAAACTTGATTTATCAATTTATATACACTAGCCTATATTTATATTTAAAATCCAAAATATTGGATAATATTTAGGGAGAAAGGTTATGAAACTCTAAAATCCTTAAAAAACATTTTGAAGTCTAAACCCTTACTTTTGTAAAGCCATACAGTTTTTCTTTTCTTTTTTTTTTTTGTATTTTGTTTTTTTTTTCCTTGGGGGGGAGGGAAAGGGGATCACACCCATCAGCGCTCAGGAATTACTCCTGATAGGATCAAGGAACCATATGGGATGCCGGGATTCAAACCACCATTCTTCTGCATGCAAGACAAATGCCTTACCTCCATACTATCTCTCCGGCCCCAAAGTCGTACAGTTTTTTAAAAAATAAAACATTATTGGGGCCCGGGATATAGCATGGAGGTAAGGTGTTTGCCTTTCATGCAAAAGGTCATCGGTTTGAGTCCCAGTGCCCCATATGGTCCCCCGTGCCTGCCAGGAGCAATTTCTGAGCATGGAGCCAAATAAATAAATAAATAAATAAATAAAATAAAAAAACAAAAAACATTATTATCTTTTTTTTTTTTTTTGGTTTTTGGGCCACACCTGGTGACGCTCAGGGGTTACTCCTGGCTATTCACTCAGAAGTCGCTCCTGGCAGGCACGGGGGACCATATGGGGAACCGGGGGATCGAACCGTGGTCCGTCCTAGGTTAGCGCAGGCACCTTATCTCCAGCGCCACCGCCCGGCCCCAAAACATTATTATCTTGATTCATGTTTTAGTTTTATGGGTTTGAAAAATTTCTTCCCTCCCTTCTCATTTATAATATTTTTAGAAACTTTACAGTTTTCTTTGATTATTGTTTGTAAGTATTCATTTGCTTTCATAAGATGAAATATGAAAGTCTCATGAACTATCTGTCCATATATAAAAAGAGGTAATATCTAATATAATAGAGTTGATATATAGTTCTTTGAAAGATAGTCTCCAGCAGAAGAGTTTTAGATTACAAATTTGCATATCCTATTTTTATAAAATCAAACTCTCCAAATACTATTTCTCTCTAACTTTGTATATTACCTGTGTATTTATTACAAATAAGATATTTTTGATTTTGGTCTTTCAAAATTATGTAAGCTTAATAATATTTGAAATTGGGTGACAGCACTCAGGGCTTACTCCTGTCTCTAAGCTCAGAGGTTGCTCCTGGCAGGTTCGGGGGACCATATGGGATGCCAAGATTCGAACCACCATCCTTCTGCAAGAAAGGCAAATGTCCTACCTTCATGCTAATCTCTTCAGCCCAACATTTGAAAAATTTTTATAAAGGCAAAGTACTATCAAATATAAAAATAATCAAAACTTGATTTTAATATCAATGGGATATTTTGATGGTTATTTAACTTTGATAAGAGGTAAACTTCTCCAAGTATAAAAATTTATGGTTACTAGTATGACCCATTTGGAAATACTT
>PVKC010035851.1:0-13371 GCA_004027635.1 Crocidura indochinensis
CCCCCCCCAAAAAAACCCTCATTGTGTCTGTACACACAGACACACAGAGGAGTCACCCCCTTCTCAAGCTCGACTCACTAGGTTCTTATCTTCTTATGTGTCGACTGTGACAACTGGTCCCTCAAGAGCTATCAGTGAACATTTGGTATAAGTGTTGGAAATAAAAAATTAAAATGCTTTTGTATTTGGAAATGTTTCATCATTGATGAGACACTTGTGGAAAGATCTGCATGCATGACACCACACAGGGAGCAGAGTAACTGCAGAGACTCGATGTGTATTCAAGAATGTTCCCGAATAAAGATCTGAACAAGTATTTATTTATTTTACCTGTTTAAGTAATCTCTTTATTTAAGCACCATGAGTAAAAACATGTTTGTAGTTGGGTTTCAGTCATAGAAAGAGCACTCCCTTCACCAGTGCAGCCTTTCCTCATTAATGTCACCCATTCTTCCTGCCCCACATGTATTCTGGACAGGTATTCTATTTCTCTCACTCCCATTGTCATAATAGTTGTTGGTGTAGCTATTTCTCTAACTGCACTCACCAATCTTTGTGCCTGGGGCCCGGGAGATAGCATGGAAGTAAGGTGTTTGCCTTTCATGCAAAAGGTCATCGGTTCAAATTCCGGTGCCCCAGATGGTCCCCCGTGCCTGCCAGGAGCAATTATTGAGCATGGAGCCAGGAGGAACCCCTGAGCACTGCCGGGTGTGACCCAAAAACCAAAAAAAATCTTTGTGCTAAACGTCATATAGTGGACTGGTTCTTCCAGCCCTACAAGTATTTATTGAGAGGGACAATAATCCTTGGAACTAATAAAGAAAATATGAAAATGCCCATTTTATAGTTGAAGAATTAAAGCAGAAGGCACCTGATGTTGAATTCTGGACCCGAGATTTGAAATTGTTATTTTCTGATTCTTAGTCCTCTGTGCCTTAAGAATCTTGAATAATATTTAATTACACTTAAACACAGGAGGAAAATCCAATTATGAAAGACAGAGGAGAGTGAGAAAGAAACCCTGGGACTTTTAGCCAGCCAAGATGACCCAGGTCCCTGCGATGGCAGGATAAGAATGTCAACTGCCAAAGGAAGGTCAAGGGTTTCACAACTTGACAGCCTGATGTCAACGTTTTATCTTATTTATCGCTATTGTTATTATTCTGTAAGTGCAGCAAAGATTATTCAGTCCTCAGGAGCACAGGCAACACTCTGGGATAATAGAAGCAGAAGTCTTTCAAGGCCTTTGGGGTCTTCTTCTAAATATAAAATATTCAGAATCCAAATACTAGACATAGTTATTAAAAGGAATGCAAAGAGTAGGCCTCAAATCAAGGGTTGAGAACAGTTGGAAATCCCATTCAGTCCTATGCTGATTCTTCTGAGCATAGCTTTTGGCTCCCCTATTGATGACACATAAATCAACTAATCCTACTATCTCTTACTAAAACATAACCTCTTTAATATGTATCACACATTAACTTCATTCCCCAAAAGTGAGTATAAAGATGTTTATTTCTGGGGTCGAAGAGATAGCATAGTGGTAGGGCATTGCCTTGCAGACGGTCAACCCAGGACAGATGGTGGTTCAAATTTCGGCATCCCATATGGTCCCCTGAGCCTGCCAGGGGTGATTTCTGAGCGCAGAGCCAGGAGTAACCCCTGAAGAAAATAAGATGTGACCCAAAATACAAACAAAAAAATGTTTATTTCTTTACTGCCTTAATAGAATTACATTAAGTAAAAGAATACTCCACTTTTTACATAAAATTATAAAACATATTAATCACACTAATTACATAGAATATAAAACATAAAATTACATTAATCTGGTCCTTTCTGAAAAAGAATTTCAAAATACCAATTTTCCAAGTATAAAAATGAAATTTAAAAGATACTTGTCTAGAAGTTAATAAGGTTTCTAAAACAACTGCCATCATATATACACATTATTCATCTATTTATACAAATTATGGTTTTATTTATTCAGGTTCCATTAATTATTGTCCAAGTCTAAGTGCATTATCTGACTTGGAGATTTGCCTGTGTCAAGCTGAGATGTATCCTTCTGTCTCTCTCTCCACTTTGTTGAAATCTATGTTCTCTCTTGAATGTGTAACTCTCCCTTTCTCTCTTCATATTTCTCTTAAACATGGGATTTCACTTCAAATTGTCTTTAGTTAGTAAACTCATTCCTTTGTTATGATTTAGATGTTTTTGTGAGAGAACAAAAGTTCAATTTGTGAGTAATGGAGGTCTTAATAGAGAGAGATTGTCAGAAAGTGCCTGGATTCTGGATGGAATCTTGGATGCAAAACAACCCCTATGTATGTCATTTCATTTTACCCAGTAAGGAACAAAAGAGAGAAGTCTCCCAATGTGACCAGAAGGAGGTTATAGATATATACTGCATACTGCAGGGAAAGTCAAATAGCCAGATACATCTCTGCAATTCTAGGGGGAAAAATGCAGAATCAAAGATAAAATATTAAGAGTACTTTTCTCTGGAAGTTGGGAACTTATTAGAAATAAGAAGAGGAATGAAGGAGTCTAAGTGATACCACAGCGGTAGGGCATTTGCCTTGCACATGGCTGACCAAGACTGACTGGATTTAATTCCCAGCATCTCATATGGTCCCCCGAGCCAGGAGTGATTTCTGAGCGCAGAGCCAGGAGTAACCCTGAACATCATCGGGTGTGGCCCAAAAACCAAATTTAAAAAAAAAAAGAAGAAGAGGAATGAATTTAGGAGAACATGTAGGCTGTGAAAGGTACAGCTCATGTTAATATATCAAAATTTTGTTTGTTTTATCTTGATTTTTTTTTTTGCATTAACTAGGGGTTACTTTGCTCCTAGTATTTGTTATGTTTTGTTCTCTGGAATCACTCCTGTCAGGCTCAGGGGACCATATGACATGCCAGGGATTGAACCCGAATTGACCGTGTGTAAGGCAAGTGCTTTATCCACTTTACTCTTACTCTGGTCCAATATTTCAGGATGTTTTTATGTTAAATTACACACACTTCAATGTCTGTAATGTTTAACTTATAATCTTTAAGAACAATAACAAATCAAGTGACGATGGGGCATGTATGAAGAAGCAATACATGAAATCAATTTGACCAAAAATATATAACTATTGTAATTCAGTGATGTGTGGCTAGGGAGTCACAGATCTTCTAAGTATTTTGTGTTTCAAAATTGTAATATTATTTTAGAATTAAATTATAAAATATTAGATAATAAAAATATGTAGAACCAAATTTTATTGTAATATTAATTGTATTAACTAATATATTTAATTTAATACATTTAATTGTGTACAATAAATAATTATATTACAGTAATATAATATTATGTATACACAATATAATATTATGATATAATTAAATTAATCGATTATTATATTTTAAAATATTAATTTAAATATTAATTTTTTAAAGGTGGTACTTCTGATCCCCTGATCCCTTCTGGGTGTTAAAGAGAATGAAAGGTGGCTCCTGAGCAGTAGTGTGGCTCCAAAAACATAACTAAAAACAGAATTTTTTTTTGTTTTGTTTTTGTTTTTTGGGCCACACCCGGTGACACTCAGGGGTTACTCCTGGCTATTCGCTCAGAAGTCACTCCTGGCAGGCACGGGGGACCATATGGGGAACCGGGGGATCGAACCGTCGTCCGTCCTAGGTTAGCGCAGGTACTTTACCTTCAGCGCCACCGCCCGGCCCCGAGAATTATTTTTATTTTTGATCAAAAGCTCAGAATATTCTTTCTATGTGAGAAACCTGAGTTGGATCTCTGGTACAATGACCCCTTGAGCACTGCTGCAAATGATTCACAAGTACAGAGTCTGGAGTAGCCTCTGAACTATGATTATGGTCCTCAAACCAACAATAACAGTTCTTCCTTTTCTGATCTGAAAATAAGGCAGATCAAAAAATATGAAACACACAGAGGTAACTTTAAAAATCAAACTGGATCTTGGAGACATAGAGTTAAGATCAATACTGGATCGTGGGGACATAGAATTTGTATTTCAAACTGGTCTGCAACAGATATACACTACTCAAATACAGTGAACATGAAATTAAAGTCAACTTTGCCTATTAAGCTTCGGAGTCGTGTTTATTTGTGAATGGCAGAAAACATTTCCTATCAGTATCACAGATGACTTGGGGGTCAGAGAGATGGTACAGTTGTCTTGTACACAACCAACCTTAGTTCAATACCCAACACTTCCAAGTTCTGCCGGTGTTATCCCTGAACGCACAGTCAAGAATAAATCCTAAGCATTGTGGGGTATGGCCCCCAAATCAAACAAACAAAAAGTTGATATGTGTCAATAGTAGAAATGGTAAATTCGGGAGCCGGGAGGTGGCGCAGGAGGTAAGGTGCCTGCTGCCTTGCCTAGGATGGACCACGGTTCGATCCCCCGGTTCCCATATGGTCCCCCGTGCCTGCCAGGAGTGACTTCTGAGCGCATAGCCAGGAGTAACCTCTGAGCGTCACTGGGTGTGGGCCCCCCCCAAAAAAAAAGAAATGGTAAATTCACTGTTCTTTGACACATGAACACCTGTTATAAAATAAGGCAGTTCTCAACACTTGTGTTTCATCTACACTGACAATAGGACGAATTGAAGAACATGAGAATCTTGAAGTCTAGAAGGCCCCTTAGAAAAACAGATCATCTAGTAGTCAACCTGAACCCAAAGACAGAGTTTTTGAAGTTCCATGAATCACCCTACTGTAAACTATCCTGCAGGAAAAGTGGTTTTGTTACTTTATGTAACTTTTGCCCTGACTAACAGGAATCAATGTTTTGTTTTCTCTTTTGTTTCTACCAGATTATCATCCTCATTGGGAAGATTACTGTTAGTTAGGACAGATAGGGATGAGGGAGAGTGGTAGTGAGGACTTGTGCTCTAATTGGCGTTGCCAGGCACATCTCAGTAGTGGAACACTGAGCTGGGGAGGGCATATTCACTGCAGGGGCCACGTTCATATTTTCTGCTGTTTAACTCTGAAATTACATTTTCACAATTATTATTTTTCCTGATAATACATTTAAGCACTGTGGTTACAAAATTGTTCATAGTTGAGTTTCAGTCTTCACCACCCTTCATCAATACTCATTTCCCAACAACTATTGTCCCCATTTTGCTTCCCCCTCCCCAGCCTGCTCTTAAGGTAGGCAGTTGGTTTTCTCTCTTTCCTTTTTGACACTGTGGTTGCACTATTATTAATGAATGGGTACCTTGCATGTCACTTTATCCCCTCTCAGCACCTAGGTCTTGTCCAGAGTGATCAGTCCCAGCTATCTTTGTCATAGTAGTCCCTTCTCTGCCCTATCCACTCTCCCCTCTCGTTGTGACCATGGACTGGTCCTCTTAGCCTTCATCGCTATTGTTCCTGGATGTTATTACCATACTGATTTATTTTGTAAATTGAAAAATGAACATAGAATGGCATTCGAATATTAACCAAAAACTCAGCAGGTAAAATGTACTCTGCTGCAAGTTCTACTTTTGCTTCTCATTCTACATAGTTGTTTATGCCTAGGAAATGCCATATTTTTTTAACCCAGATAAAATACTTCATGATCAACTTCAGAGAAATCTTCACGTTATGCAAATATTTTTAGTGGACATAAAAACTTGCTATGATTAATGATGATGGGTAATTAATTACTTAGAAATGATATATTGGACCATAATCTATTATGTAATTTATGACCATCTTTAATAACTTTATGATTATCTCCTAGGGAGCTATTAATAATATGAAATATGCCTTACTTTAGAGACATAATCATATGGGGGTGGAGGAATGGAGAATTCATGCTGTTAGTGACATTGCTTTTCTACTCTTTACCCAGAAAATCACTACATTATGCATTAGTACTTATTCTTCTTTTGCATTAATATTTAGTCCTCTATACACCATTGTTTTAATGTCCACACTAAGCATAACCAATGTTTAAAAAACTACCAATCGTATTTGTTTAAAAATCTTACTTGATTTTTGTCATAATTTGTAATTACCGCTGTGCTATCTCCCTGGCCCCTATAATTAAAGATAACCTTACTTGTGAAAAGCTTATTCGAATTGGACATGAAATTCTAAATTAAAGCAAAAAATCCCAGTAAATTAATGACTAAAATAATTAAACCTTGGAACCAGAAGATTGTACAGCAAGTAGTGTGCTTGCCTTACATGCAGTCAAGCCAAGTTCAATCCTTGGCATCCCAGATAATCCCTTGAGCATTGCCAGGACTGATGCCTGAGTTCATAGCCCAGAGTAACCCTGACCAAAGCTAGCTGGAACCCTTCTAAAGAATCCAGCTTCAGTTTCTTTTCAATCAAATCCTTGTGCTGCCTTTTAATGTACAGAAATTTACAACATTAAATCAGTCCTTTATGTATTAAAGTTAAGAAATCAAAATTAAATGAGCTTTTATGTAGTAGAGCTTTTAAATACTAGTAATGTGAATATAAATTTCCATTCCCTTTCAGAAGGTGATTTGTAATCTATATTAGGGAATTTCTAAGATAAACTCATACCTTTGACTAACATTCTAATTTGATAGTATCTTCTAAAACTAAATTTCAAATATGAATAAAATATATTAACCAATGGACTTTTTGCAAAGGTATTATTAAAGAAGTAAAACTCAGGAATGGTTGAGGGAAAGCACAATTCTCTTGTCCTTCTCCCTGAGTCACCCATCTCTTTAGATATAAATTCCTTTTTTTAGCCAACTTAAAAAGTGTCTATTATATTGTTCAAGATCTGGATGTATTGAACATCTAATTATCTTAAGTACATTTGGACCATATGTCAAATGCATTAAACGTCTAACTATAAAAAAATCTTTTACATGAGAACCCCTTTACCAAAACTGTGTCTATTAAACTCTCCTGTTCAGTTACTATAGAGCTTTTGACTGGTAAGGAAGTGATCTGATCAATTTTCATATCTACCAGAAATCTTGGGGTTCTATCATAAGACTGATGAGTGAATCAACAATGCCATAATGGGCAAGAAGAACCTGTATCTTTCTTCACCTATGGCAGCTGTGAGGAATAATGATTTTCAAAACGTTATACTCAAACCTTCTAATTTTCATCTTAAATTTATTGGCTTCCATAGTTTTGTGCCACTGGAATTACAACATACAGAAACATTCCTGCCTGCATATGCCAAGTAGCATGACCAGAATGATTCTGTATCTCAAAACTCAAAGGGAAATCTTGGCACCAATAAGACACAGACATTGACAGGAGAAAGAATTGATGGGAACTAGGAATTGGGAACTAAGAGTTAATGTGTGGTGAAATTCAGATTAAGAGGTAGAGGAAGGAGCTCAGTGTAAGAAGAGGTACAAGAAAGGGAAACTCAGAGAAGAGTACTCAGTTGAAGTCATGCTACTTATAGTCAACATAGATGTTGGTTCTTAGTAGGGACAGTTGGTCCATATTAAACTGATGTGCTCAAATTTGAGGTCAGCAAAGACTGCTTAATTAGGTCCCTGACTATGGTATGTTTGAAAAGTCAGTATTTTCCTCTATGAGAGACATTGGCACAGTCTGGAGAGACAGTATTGAAACATTTGCTTTACAACCTTGAGTCCCAAGTTTGATCCCAGGCACCCAAGGATCCCCCAAACTTTGGCAAGAATTACCCGCAGGTACAGGCATATGTGGTCCAAGCAAAAGATAAAGCACTAACTGACCATTTACTTCAAAAAGTTCTCACAAGGCTCAATATCAGTCTCCATAATCATCAGAGAATTATTGGTTGTCTCTTAGAATTATAAGCAGAGGAAAGAGGATTCCACAAAGGTAAACAGCCAGAGCTAGTGTTTCTGCGTGTTACAGAGGAGAGTTCACTGGTGATCAGGAACGCTCCAGATGTTAATTCCATATGCTGCCATATCCTGAACTTGAGCATGCAAATGCAGAACTGTGTGTGAGTGAGTGATTGAGTGAGTGAGTGTGTGTGTGTGTGTGTGTGTGTGTGTGTGTGTGTGATGAGCACACATAAACCTACTGTTTGTTTTGTTTGACTTTAAATGTCTTGTTAATTCAGTTTCAGGAGATATTATCTCCTCAAACGATGAACATTTCAAAAGAAAGTTGATGGAAGCAGAACCCCTGACTAAAAAAAAGCTAAAATAATAATTAAAAATCTGTTTTTATTTTTAGAGCATGTTATATAACTATATCAACCACCTTGTCATGAAATCATCAGTGATTATTAAAGACTACATAAAAGTGAAAAGTCTAGAGAAAAATTAAAGATTGTGATTTAAGGGGGAAAATTTATTAATCTGATAAGAAGACAACTCAGAGACGAGCAAATATCCTGTGTAATGTCCTGAGATAATTTTTTCTGTGTACTGAGAAGGTTCCATATCAACACTGTTCATATTAGCTCTGGTCCCAGCACTTCACCTTCAATCTAAGTGTACCAAGGAGATGTGAGAAATATAGCTGGGAAAAATAACCCAGGAGATTTTTTACATGTTCCCTATTAAGATAAATAATTTACCATCCCAGTTTATGCTGTAATCCAAACTATGTATCAATTTAAAACAAAATCTAAAAAAAAGGTGCTTCTGGAATCTGAAAATTATCTGATCTGAACTGAGAACCTATAAACTTTTTATTTACTAGTAAGCATATTCAATATTTTGACTTGCTGGTTCTGAAGTGAGTCCAATAGTTAAATACAAACTGTAAAATAAGAAATGGCAAACTAGTAGTGTTGGGCCAAAGCAATAACACAGCAGCAAGGTTGTTTGTCATCCGTGCAGTTGACCTGGGTTTGATCCCACCATCCTATAGGATCTCCCAAGTTCACACAGGAGTAATTCCTAAGTGCAGAGCTGGGAGTAATACCTGATCATAGCTGGGTGTGGTGAAAGAAAGAAAGAAAGAAAGAAAGAAAGAAAGAAAGAAAGAAAGAAAGAAAGAAAGAAAGAAAGAAAGAAAGAAAGAAAGAAAGAAAGAAAGAAAGAAAGAAGGAAGGAAGGAAGGAAGGAAGGAAGGAAGGAAGGAAGGAAGGAAGGGAGAGAAAGGAAGGAAGGAAGAAAGAAAGAAAAAGAAAGAAAGAGAAAAAGAAAAGGAAGGAAGAAAGGATAAAGGGAAGAAGGAAGAAAGGAAGAAAGTAAAGAGGGAAGGAAGGAGGGAAGGAAGAAAAGAAAGAAACTAGAAGGAAGAAAAGAAACTGTCCTGTCCACCCTATCAGCCTTTTTCAAATTTCTTGCTCCAAATAATAGTGGTAGACAGAGGGAATTACAAGTCAACAAAGAAAAACTCTTGCTTTAAAAAGAAAATCTAAATGCATAAATTTGAAAAGTTCTAGCATAGCACAAAAAGCAGAAGAAAATGCCAGTATCACAATCGTGATCTCCTAGAAAGAGAATAAAATAAATAAAATCTACATTTGTAACATACAAACTAAGATCTGTGGATAGAAACGACTGTAGTAAGACCTCTTCGAAATTGAAAATATTAAAGCTGAAATAAAATAAAAATAAATCAGTCTGGGCCACTGGTGATCTGGAGTGGGCAGCAGCTACTCTGGCTGGTGGGTGGGCTGGAGGTCTGGGTTCATTCTGGGCTGACTTAGATGGTCGGTCCCCCAGTAACATCAGGAGAGTGGTGACCCTCAAGTGAAACAACGGAACAAGGGGATCAATGCAAACTTAACTGATAGAATGAAGAAATATTGAAAACTTAGCAAAGGAGTAAAATAAAAGCTAAAGGGGAGAGTTCACTAAGTGTCAGGGTCAAAAATGGAACGACTTTAACAAAGCAAACTTGAAAGAATCAAGGAAGAAATATGTCCAAAAGGCAGCAAAGAAGAAAAATTAAGCTAAAGTGAGATCCTGAGCAGACATTATGCAAGTCCTGATTAGTATTATCCTGAAACTAGAGAGCGTTGATGCTGAGAAACAAGCCTTTTGTTTCAACGTGATTTCTATTTTCCAAGCGTTGAGGCATTAGTTGTCCTATGAATTAAGCCTAGCGTTCACCTAAATTAATTTGAAAGAACTCTAGAGGTTGCAAAGAAGTATCGCCAAGTCCTGCTTTTTACCGAGTCTGTCCATTTTTTCACTAACTTGAGAACTACCACATTCTCCCCAAAGGCCCAGGCTGGTTCCTGAGACAGAACCCCAAGACGTGATTGCATCTAATTAGGCTCGGGCTTCCAGCTGACCTCCTGAAATGCACTTTCCACCTGATGGTCTGAATAATCTTCTCTAAATGCAAATTCTTTCATCTTCCCTTTGCCTCAGGATAATGTACTAATGTCCTAATGAGACTCAGCGGGTTGTGCTCTGACTTAGCACTTTGAAGCTTTCTTTTGCACCAATCTCACCCCAGACGACACACTCGCCTCCACTCCCCAGAAAGGATTTCATTTCCTTGGACCTGGCAGTGCCCCTTTCCCCTCTCCCAGTCCTTTATGTGTGATCTAAGTCAAAGTACCCACTATGCTTTGCCGCATCCACTCTCTCAACCCCAAGGATTTTAAGCTTGATATCCTTTAACCTTAAAGACCTCCTCTTTCCCCTGCCTTCTTTGGGAACCCACTTGACACGGAGTGCTATACTCTCCTTTGTTTCCCAACAGATTATCCACAAAACCCCCAGAAAGATTGGACCTCAATTTTTCTGTTAGCCTCTCAAGTGCAAAGCCCAAATTCAAAATTATTTAGCAAACGTTCAAAAATAGCAACTGAGTTAAGATGCAGGCCTACTAGCACCCTTATCTTTTCCTGGGGGTGTCTACTCAGATACCCTTTGAGGTGGACTCCCTAAAGCTGGTAGGTACCACACTACCCAGGAGGTAACTAGACACTCTGAGGAGAAGAGGCCACACTTATAAATATAAAATGTTCTCTTCAAATTCAAACTTTTTCTGCTGAGGTTTGATAGTGATTGAACATAGGAAGGAATTCAGGGATTGTCTTGGTTTCTTATGTCTTTGTTTATAGGACACTCGGTAACGATTTCCTCAAATGTTCGTCAAAAGACATATACAAAAATTTGCCACACACACCCCTTCTTTCTTTTCTTTTTTCTCTTCTTTTTCTTTTTTTATCTTTTAAATAGGGGCTCCTGCCTTTTTCATAGAACCTGGGGACACAGATTACTTTGTTTACCTCAATACTTCTGCATTTTTCTATAAAACTAAGAAGAAAGGAAAATAGAAAGGTTGGGGTCTAGAGGCCAAGTGACCTCAGATGCATTCGTGGAGAAAAAAAAGGACAGAACTAAATATCGAAGCCAAAGTCAACAACAATAGAATCTAGAGACCTAAATTTTTTTTATTTTGATTTTGATCATATTGACTTACATATCTTTCACAGTAGTATTTTAGGTACATATTAACATTGAATCAGGGGAATACCCATCACCAAATTTGTCCTCCCCCCATCCCCGTTCCCTTCCTGCAACCCATATCCCCCACCATCACTTTGGGTTGCTAGAGTAGGTGGTCCCCTCTTTGTCTAGCTTACTACTAGTGATCATATATCTGTTTCGTCCTGGTTAGAGATCTAAATTTTAACAACCTAACTTAAATGAGCCTGTTACACTGGGGTTACATACAGGTGGCAAAGGGTGGTGATATAGGATGCATTCTGGGAACATTGGTGAAGGGAGGTTGACACTGGTGGTGGGAATGGCCCTGATTTACTGTATATCTTAAATTTTTACTATGAAGCACTTTGTATATCACAATGGTTTCAATAAAATAAAATAAAATAAAATAAAAGACATACAATGAACTACAACATAACTGTCAGGAATGATGCAATCATGCAATGTGAAGCAACATGAATGGAACTGGAAGATATTATGTTAAATGAAGTAAGCCAGAAGAAGAAGAATAAATACAAAATGACATCACTTACATGTGATATTATAATAACTGCAAGAAGAAATGCAATGGTCTAAATGGGACTAATCTCAAACACCCTTGGTTCCAAAGTATAGGAAAAAGAAAGAAAGAAATCGAGTGGAGGAGGAGAAACACAAATATAAAAGGATGGGGACCAGGGGCCAAGCAGTCTCAAGTATTTTGTTGGAGATAAAAAAAAAAGGACAGAACTAAATATCCAAGCCAAAGTCAACAATGGGATCAAGAAACCCAAATTCTAACACTCTAAACTAAAATGGGCCTGTTATACTGGCAGTTTGATGATAAAGGGGGCGTGATATGAGTTACACTTTGGGAACATGTGGGAGGGAGGTCAACACTGGTGCTAGGATTAGCCCTGATTTATTGTATGCCTGAAACCCAACTATGATGGACTGTAGATTACAATGTTTTCACTAAAATTAAATATTTTTAAAATCAAAATATTATCTTGCAGAGGTAAAATGAAAAGCATTGGGTTTACAGAGCTGAATTTATCAAGGGCTGGAAGTTAGATGGTGTGTTTGTGGTAGGTGGACGAAGAGATATTAATGGAGAAAAATAGACACTGTTGGACACTTAAGTGTTGAAATATTCAATGCACAAGTACTTATCACAAACAGAACCACAAAAACCATTGTGCTTCAAATAAAATAAAATGTTTCAAATATATGTACTTCAAAGCTGTTTCTCTAAGCAAATATCACACAGCATTAGCCTACCCCCATCTTTCCTCTCCCAACCTCTGATGAATCTGGGAAAATTTCCTCTGTTAAAACTTTCTTCTCCATTGAGCACTTTTCATTGACCATGTTTCTCTGTTGCAAATAAAGTTTCCTCTGTCTTGAAAATTTTCCGGCAATGGAAATTTGGCCATAGAATATGAAGTGAACTAACATGGGCAATTTCATACCCACATGAAGCAAACCAATTTCCAATGCACCTTATTTTGTCCGATTACCTCTGAAAGCTGTTTGCTATTTTAGAAATGGAAATCTAATTCTTGCAGCTCTAAGAAATGTAGGCAAAGTTAACTGGAAAATGTGTCAGGTCTTTTCTAGGTTCAGCTTGTGTTCCTATTTATGCTCATATTTGTTTCAAGGAGACAGCATCTTTCTTGGCTTAAAATTATTCTTTAAGTTGAACTTTTTTCTCCAAAAGTAATATAAATAAGCATATAATTCTTATAATATAAACATATCATATATAATAGCATATAATTCTCTTGGAATAAAATAATAAATACCATGTATGAAAATGGGGCAAAGCTTCACTATATATATAGCAATATATTAAAGTTTTCTATTTTTAAAATGTCATTTTAATTCATCTAATGTTTTGCAATTAATGAGTCTCTTTTTATATCATTTGTTAACAAAGAATAATTCTTTCACCTTTAATTGAATCATTTTTGCAACTCTTACAAGGAGGGATAGTTGGAA
>PVKC010035852.1:0-13367 GCA_004027635.1 Crocidura indochinensis
ATATAGAGGTAAATTTACTCCACAACCTGAGCTCCAGAAGTAGAACTGAGCACCCGACCTTCTCCTCTCTCTTGTCCAAGCACAGAAAAAGAGTCAGAGAGGGGTTCTCACTGGATATCAGTGCCCAGCTCCAGCACTGGGAAGACAGTAGCAGTGGGCAGAGCTCTCACTTGGGTCATTCCTTCTCAGTGAGTCAAACAATCTCCCTCCCAGAGCACAGAGCCCTCTCAGAGTCCCATCTTCCTCCCTGACTCTAACTGGACTGGAAGCACTGGAGCTAAGAGAGGCCACTGCAATAAGAGAGGTCTACTGAGAGACTTTTGGGCTTTCCATATCCTCGAGGTGCAACTACTGACAGAATCCATAAAAGAGTCAGGTAGAAATGGCTGATGGATTGGATAGAAACTTCCTCCCAGGAATTGGTGATAAGACAGCAAGTAGGGCACTTGCCTTGTACAGAATAGTCCTATATTGCCTCCTGAATCCCATCTCCCCTAAATATAGACCCCCATTCCACAGCCCACAGGGCAACCAGGTCATTCATTCACATCTTCTTGCTGGTCCTAGCTGGCCATGCCCTGTCCTTCTGGTGCACCTCTACTCAAAGCACAAACTGTACACCCAGGTTTTCTTCCCTATTTCACCTAGAATAAAGAACTGGGAAGCACCAAGTCCAGTGAAATCAGGTCCTGTGCTCTGAGTGCTTAGCAGGGAGAAATAAAAACTACATATGCACACACTATACTCTGAGATACAGAGGCATGGACTTGCATGAGCATGAACACAACCCTATGTGCATATAGACACAGTCACATCCAGACACAGGTGATGATTTCTGCACAGACACATCTACATAGATAGAGACATACAGTCACAGCCAGAGTGTGCATAAACACAAAGTATCACCTAGCCACACAGAGACATGTTCTAGATTCCTGGCTCCCTTTACCCTCTCCACAGTAACTGGCATGGGGAGAGAGGAAGGCTTTTTATTCCGGCCCATCCCCACCTGTCCCAAGGAGGCCAGCCAAGAAAGCCACAGTCCATGCCAGTTCTGGATGCCAGGTGGCACATGATTGCATATTCATTGCAGGGTCATGACCGAATGACCGTTTAGAGGGCATTAGAATGCATGAGTCAAGGAGTTGTATGACCACTTGCATAACCAAAGTCTGACAAATTTTCAGCTCTTTCCTGATGCAGAAAATGACCATGAGATTCCAATTGATGTGAGCATGGAGAGGCGAGAGAGCAGAGGCATCTTAAGCAAGAAGGAGGGCAACAGCTTTGAGAAGGCGACAGCATCCCAAAAAGCATACCTGGAGTCAGGAGGCTACCCAGAGCTATGAATTGTCTATATAAATTTTAGAGGCTGCAACGTTTCTTGTGACTCTCACCATGCAAAAATATCTGATGTAATAGAATGGCTATGACAAGAGACTTATGGTGGGCTTTCTGTTAATATTTTTAATTTTAATATGAAAAGTTATTTTTGCATTGTGTCCTCATCTGTCTTATTTCTCCCTTGTGGTTGAGCTCCCTTATGGCAATGAAGTTAGCCTGGAGGATGTTGTTGACATCTTAAGTCAAGATTCTATGTTTTGGAGATGCTGGTCTATGGGTGAAGACTTCGGGGTTTGAGATTTTGCTTTGTAATTCCTTCGCAGCTGTGTGTGGATTATTTCCAGCTTCATAGTTGCTACTAGAACTGTGTCTCTTGCCCTATCTGGACAGGTACATGGGAATTCCTCTCCCTCTCTGGGGATTTTGGATTGCACAAACAGCAATTAGCAGCAGGATGTAAGAGTGAGGGTAGTAGCATGAGAGCCAAATGCAATGACAACTGTTTCAGAGTCAACAACAGAATTGTTGAAATCATCAAGGCCTGCTGCAATGATCATGATCTGAGTAGCAGGATCTCCAGCAGTAGCTCCATCAAACCTAGTTGCACTGAGCTTGGCCTCGATAGCAGCCAACAGTGACATTATCAGCATCAAATGCTGCTGCAATGATCATTAGCTCAGGGACAACAACACAATCATAGTAAAAATCAAACCGATCTGCAGAGCACCTGACCATGGAGGTGCTGTTGCTGAGCATGATACTATCAGGGTTGCATGTCTGTTGGCAGTGGCAACAGAAACCCAGGTGTCTGAAAGTGAAATGCAATGACCAATACCGTGCCAGTTGCTGCCATGGAGGCATTTGTGTCTGGCTTAGAGGTAATAACAAGGCAGTATCTCTGAAGTCAGAATTGAAGACCAGAGCTTGAATTGCAGGTGCCAAAGGATGGCAATTATTTGTGTACTTACAATATTCCGAGTTTTCCTGTTTCTGCCTCTTAGAGGACAGGGAATTTACACTGGATTTAGGTTCACTGTCATTAAGAGGTCAACTTGGATCTCGCATAAAGGATACTCAGTGAATCTGATTGCATAAGCAAAGGAAAGTTAGCTGGGAGAGGAAAGTCACCTTTCTCAGCTGATAGGTAGACTTGCCTGCATGGAAGCTTGAGATGCAGATATGAAGAAAGGTGTTAGAGCACATGACATGCATGTGTTCAGGTGTGGAAGCAATTGTATGACGGGGACATGCTTGCTTTGCACGAAGTCAATTTAGGCTTTAACCTCGTATCCTATACCCCTCCCCTGCTGACAAAACCTGGAGTGAGCCCTGAGTGCAAAGAATGGAGTAGATAGTGAGAACTTCTGGTGGTGTGGTCATAAAACAACATAAAATAAAATTAGACTCTGGGTTCAATGGTTCAGTCCTCAACAGCTCCTCAAAATCATGGAAGTTACCTTGAGGGTGGTCCTCAAGATACATTAGGTGTAACATCTTACAAATGTCAGATGTTGATAGCTGACAAAGTCCAGAGATATATTTTGTGGGAGAGCTTCTGCATCTTAACTATGATGTGCTGCGTTGCTTCTGAACATTTTCAGAACTGAATGAAGTTATCTTGGAGTCACTTTCTTGTGATTCCAGACGTCCAGGACTTCTGCTGAAACTCAACTGCCTCTAATAAAAAATAATTAAAGAATAATAAATTAAAGTAATAATTTAACTTCATTAGCAAAGTTTATATAAAGGTACCATTCTTATATCTGGGCTTAGTTTCACTTTTTATATTATGGCCTATTATAATCTATTTTTCAACAATTTTCTTGTTTTTTTTTTCAATTTTCTTGTTTTTATATTTATTTTTGTATGTTTGGTTTTGTTTTGACTTAAGTCTAAAGCAGTTCAATCAGTGTTATGCCAGACTCTAGATTCACTGGTGCCAGGGTTCTAAGTACAAAACTGAGGTTGTTGCATGCAAGGCAAATTCCTTACACACTATACTATCTCTCTTGTCTCTGTTTTGTTTTTGTGAGTCATCTATCTTTTCATTTGCCTTATGCTCTATCAATATGAATCACTTAGGTTATGACTTTTTGGTTATGGTAAGGATCTCTGCCTAATATTTTAGCACAATGAAGTCTCCCTCATGATACCATAGAATAATTCACATACATTTGTGTATATACACAACAGTTATTTATATATAGATATAGATATGTATAGTTAACGCTATGTGTATTATTTGTAGATACAGAAACACACATACCCAAACTAATGATGCCTTAGTCTTTTTGGAGCTATAATATACTGAGATTCCATGAGTTTATTTATTTATTTTACATATTCAAATAGCCTCATGTTTTTTAAATAAAGCACTTTAAATTGATAATATCATAAATATTAACATATAAAATATTATAAAATAATAACATTTTTAAATAGTGAAATATATATATATATATATATTTTTTTTTTTTTTTTGGTTTTTGGGTCACACCCAGACAGTGCTCAGGGGTTACTCCTGGCTCCATGCTCAGAAATTGCTCCTGGCAGGCACGGGGGACCATATGGGGCACCGGGATTCGAACCGATGACCTTTTTGCATGAAAGGCAGACGCCTTACCTCCACGCTATCTCCCGGGCCCCGAAATATATTATTTTTAGAATAAACCTTGCCCCCTGTCTAACTGTGCTTTTAGGAACTACAGAACACCTGGGGAGTTGGCTGAAGATTTTCAGTTTCTTCCTCAAGTATACTTAGGGCTTAACATTCATGGTTCTTCCATCAAATGAAGCTCATGTCCTGCTCTCAGTGAGCAATTATGCAGGAAAAAAATACAGTAAAATGGGAGTTTTGGTGAAAACATAAAAATTGGGTAGAGTCTGGACTCTGTGGACTGAGCACAGGGCTTTATATGAGGTCCCACTCCAGCAGAGCGCCAGAGCTTCTGTGTCATTGTTTTGTTTTAAATGACCTCGGGTTTGTGATTTTTGATGACGTAAGTTTGGCACTTCCCATAACTGGCTAAGTGCAAGACTTAAAAATGCTACACAAATGGATGTGAAGTATAACTGAGACAGTACTTCTAAATTATGTCTTAAATCTTTAGAATTGGAGCTCTTAAAACATGCACTACTGATATGTTAAAGAAGAGCATGTTGAATAGAAAAGATAGAAGAATTCTAAATATTTGGGTTCATTTACCTACAAAATGCATAGAATTTATCATAGTTATCATATTTATTATATATCATATATTATGAATTAGTTCCTACATCAGAAAATGCATTTAGTCTTATGTAAATTACATGTAGCTGATAGTATTATAGTATATATATAGGTCACAAAAAATAGATAGGACAGCAAGATGAGAAAATCAATTTGTTATTACTCAAAATGTTGATTTATACTCAAAACGTATAATTTCACATACCTTCATACTTTAAGAAAAGTAAATATATGTAGAAAGATGATAAAGTAAGTTGGGCACTTGCTTTGCATGCAATTGACTGATTTGATCACCAGCATCCTGAGCCATCCAGTAGGGATTCCTAATTGAAGAATTGGGAGCCATATCTCAGTCTCTATGTGTATAATCCCCATCCCCAAAAAATAGTGACTATAAGTTTCTCACAAATGTCTTCATAACATTAATATTCAGTAACAGATTTTAAAATCACATTTATAAACCTAACTTAGGCACATATCACATCTTAGACAAGACACTGAAATTTTTTATATATGAGACAGAATTTATATTATAATTTATATTATATTCAGAATCAAAATCGTGGTAATTCAAAGCATAAATATTTAAGAAAGTCTAGAAAGTTAACCAGACTATAGACTTAATTAAAGTTCATGCATAATTATTATATTTCCCTAAAAGCACGTTTTTTTTTTATTTTTTTCTTACATATAAACACTCAAAAGAAATCAGAAAAATGGAGCCAGAGCAGTGGCACACGTAGTAGGATGTTTTCCTTACACCGGGTTATTTAGGACAGACTGTGGTGCGATCCCCTGGTATCCCATATGTTCCCACAAACCAGGAGCTTTCTGAGCTCGTAGCCAGGAGTAATATCTGAGCATCACAGGTGTGGCCCAAACCAACACACACTCCAAATCAATAAAAAAAAACAAACAAAAACAAATGAAAATAGAAAATTGTATAATCTAGAACAGAAAAGGCTAAGTAGAAAAGGCAATATTTTCTCTGAAAATTGTGTAATAAATTGGAATTAATTACATGTAATAGTTGGTTAAAATAACATGTTGAGAAATTGGGATTCTTACCTCTATCATTCAAATGTAAATATTAATAAAGAAAGCTAAATACTCCAAAGAAACAGATCATTTTAATAGAAAACTAAAGATATGTTATTCAAAATAAATAAAAAATTATCAAATTTATTTATCCAACCATTCTCAAATTATCTAAATTATTCATAAGATAATAAATACATATGGGGAAAAGGGAAAAAGATAATTACATACATAAACTGAGGCTGGAGCAATAGCAAGTGCATCAATTGGGCAGCAGGTTGGTCATTCACCCCTCATGACTCCAGCTTGGGTTTGATCTCATACACTACATATGTTCCTTACAGTCTTATAAGGAGTCATACCTGAGCGCAGAGGTAGGAGTCAACCCTGAAAATGATCATGTGTGGCCTCAAAAAATGCAAAAACAGTTAAAAAGTGTATAAATGCCTCCATCAGTGAAAATATTATAATAGAGCTATCCTTCTAAATTAAATATATCGTAAAATTATGGAAACTACAACATTCAATTGGGAATCATAAACACTTCGACTAAACTGAGATATTCATACATATGTTTATAGAAGTAAAGTTTAGTTATCAAGACATTGTATCTGAGAAAATTATATTCCAACAGACCTCATGAAATATATTGGATCTTTTATAATTTTTCTCCTGGCTTTGCGCTGAGAAATCATACCTGACAGGCTTGGGGACAATATGAGGTGAAGCAGGGTTGGCCACATGGAAGGCAAAAGTCCCATCTGCTGCGCTTTAGCTCAAATGACCAAGTGTAGGATCTTTGTATCACTGAATACAAGACTCTAAAGTGAGCAAATTGACTAGTGCTCAATTTGGCAGTGGTTAGAGAAAGCTAAAAAATTACCATGCGATTAAAATATAGTAAACGGTCTGTTTGCCCCCAATACATGACCAGACCATTTCAGAGCAGCAGGAAACCCTCTCAGCCCCACAACTCAGGCCTTGGCAAGAAGCTGCAACCACCACTCCTATTGGACTCATTCGCTGTGGCACTGCTTCTCACTCCCTCCTGCACTCCCCCAACTGCCAAATGTGGACTGTTGCATCCTAACGAATTCAGTCCTAGAAGGAGTCACAGCTCAAGGTCACTCACTAACTGATTCCTTATTGTTGCAAACCATCTTGCAAACCCAACAAGAACTTTGTGTGGATAGAAATGGGCCCTGGAACTCTTAGACAATATATAAGAATATCACAAAACACTTAATGGGCATATCTGTATTTTGTATGTTGATTTCCTGAATATTTATGTCTCTTAGTGTGTTTATTTTCAAATGTAAAAGTAGACAGTTCATCCCTTTTTTTCTTTTTTTGCTTCTTAAAATTTTTTTTCGTTTTTTATTTCAATATATAATTTTGTTGGACTATATGATTTTTTTTTAATTTCACTTGTTTGGGTTCTACTTGCTATGGAATTCGAGAAGAAAGGGTCTTCTTGGAATAAGAGCTCAGGGCAAATCCAGTGCACAGAGTTTTCATAGCCATAAAAGACTTTGGGGATCGATAATGCACATGTATGGAGCCTGAATTTGCTTCCATGAAAGCAATCTTCAAGGACGGAAAAACATGTATCTCTTAGGAATTCTAAACTTGTATTTCTTAGGCCTTCCCTTCCAAATTCCCCCAATACTAAGTTTGTAAAGCAAAAAGAAAGAAAAGAAAGAAAAGCACAAAATTTCAGCCCTCTTTCACATTTTTTGTTTGTTTTTTTTTTTTGTTGTTGTTGTTGTTTTGTTTTTGGGTCACACCCGATGACACTCAGGGGTTACTCCTCCTCTTTCACCTTTTATTTTATGAAGTCATTTAGTCGTTGATAATGGTGACTGTTATATATTGTGTCATTGCTTCTTCTATTCTTTTTTCTTTTCCCCTTTCTTCATTTCAATTGATATTGTTAAAACCTAGGCAGACTTCTCCAGCTTTATTTTTTCTTTCAAGTGAGCCAAAAAACTTGAATCATCTTGTTCTGCCTTACAATTGAGGGTGAACAAAGTGGTGGTATCAGAAACAAATGGTCACATGAGTGTTGAGTGTAAATAAAAAATGATCAGGCCTAAATACCAAATCCAAGTCAATGACAATTGAAGTAAGATTACAGGAAGTTGGGGCCAGAGAGGTAGCATGGAGGTAAGGTGTTTGCCTTTCATGCAGAAGGTCATTGGTTTGAATCTCAGCATTCCATATGATCCCCCGTGTCTGCCAGGGGCGATTTCTGAGCATAGAGCCAGGAGTAACCCCTGAGCGTGCTGGGTGTGACCCAAAAACTGAAAGAAAAAAAAAAAACGATTACAGGAAGTTTTATACCATGTGGACCAATTATACAAGCAGTCAAGTGGGCAAAGGAGTGTGGTATGGGATGCATGTTGGAAGAGGGGCAAAAGGAGGTGAACATTGGTGTTAGAAATAGTTGTAATTACTGTCACTTTGTACTTTAAATATGACTGTGTAATTGACATTGGTCTCAATAAAAATTACTAAATATAAATAGAGTGAAAGAAATATATAAAATTAGATCTCTTTTAGTTCATCAAAAGATCCTGGATTATGTTTGGCATGTATAAGTGTAAAATATTTTAAGAATAAAATTGGTTTTATTGCATATTTTATTCATAAATTTAAAGTACTATAATGATAGTCACTATGTATTAAATGTAGGTATCAGAAATCAGTAGTAAAGGAGCAATGTCTACTTGAAGAGATTTCAGTGAAACAAAGAAGTATCTAGTCAGAATGAGCATTTTTACATGGGGCCAGTGAAATAACATTGAGGTAGTGCATTTGCCTTCCATGCAGAAGGATGGTGGTTTGAAAACCAGCATCCTATATGGTCCCCTGTTCTGCCAGTGGTGATTTCTGAGTGCAGTGCCAGGATTAATCCCTGAGCACTGCGGGTGTGACCCAACCAGGGTTAAAAAAATCATATTTGCATATCTTTGGATGATTATAATCAATTTAATTTTTAATATGTAACCAAAATTCAAGCGTAAAATGTAATGATGAAACAATTATTTTCTTTGTACTGATTTAACAAGATCTTTAAAAATATTTTTTCATATTCAATCTTCTCAGTTTTCAAAACCAGAGGGATCATTGAGCAGAAGAAAGTGAAATCAGACTGTAAAGCAAATTTAGTCTGTCTCTCCAAATTTATCAATCCGAAACTCTCTTTTCCAGATCAGCATCAAGATATATTTTTTCCTGTTATATAATCTGAAAAATTGAGTGGGGGAAAATTACTTCCTTATAGTAGATTGTTCACCTATACGTACCGATTTAAGAGCTGTGTATAAATAAATCTGCTAAAATAAGTATTAAGAGATCATACATAAAACGCATGCATTCGTTTAAAAAGAAAAATTTGGAAAGTGTGAAATTTTTTTTGTTTTTGAGTGTATACTTGGAAGTATTCAAGCTTTATTCTCAGTGTTCGAAGATTACTACTGGGGCTGGTGGAACATCCAGGTCTGAACACAAGTCAGTCTCATCCAAGGCAAGCATATTACTCTTAATATCTCATCGACCCCTAGAATGTGTACTTGTGTTCACAGAAAACAAACAAGCAAAAGAACAAAAGAAAATATCAATTGTGTTCTAACTGGAAATGTTACATTTTTCTAGATGAAAAAGAGAGAAATGGTAAGACGAACCATAACAGACTGTGGAATTCTGCACTAAATTGGGAAAGTTATTTTATATCTGCTCAGTGTCAAATGTGGAGTGTAAATGTCCTTAATGTCTTTAAAAAGATATTAGTGAAATTAATTTCACTAGTGTGAAATTTAAAATTTTTCTAACCAGACAACAAGACATGTTAAATTATTAGACCTTTCATAATAAGGAACTGTGAAACTATACCTTGTCTTTGAGGAAATATGTTTACATCTGTTATATATAATTTATAGAATGTTTATACATACCATATATGTTTATGTTATAATTATAATGTACATATTTTATACAATTATCTTATACATACAATTTTGAATCAATACATATTATTTAAAATAGCATAATCTATGATATACAAAAAATACAATAGTATTCTTTATAACTGTTTATTTTAGAACCATTTCCATTTATAAGACTTAGGAATTTATTCTTATATTCTCTCTCAAAATTCAAATCCAAATGAAATCTTGATTTTTGTATTGACCTTAATTCCTAGAAAAACCTGTCTATGTTTCAAAATAAGTTTTCTTCTTAATTGGTACATGGATGATATTTGTAATTTCATACATGCATGTACTGTGGTAGGACAGCATATAGGGTGCTTGCCTTGCACAAGACTGACCAGGACTTCATCATCCTAAATCCCCCCCCCCACTTTTATGTATTCTAATTAGCCAGAATGCCCTTATCCCTGAAGTTCCCTCAGTAATTTTCCATCTAACTCCAAATTATTCTTTGCCCATAATTTCCTGGGAATAAAGTCAAGTTGCATACCCAGGATTCTTTTTCCTAACTGGAAGAGTTTCCCAATACATCTTCTTTTCTACTAGTATTCTTTTAACTAGTGTCTGATAATTGTTTATATTTAACAGTTGACACATATGGCATTTACTAATTTATAACTGCTTCAAGATTATCTACTGCCCTGTTTACTTTAATCTGCTGAGCTTATTTTCCCTTACTTATAAATAGGGACATCAGATACAGCAAGAGAGGAGGAATAAGAGGAATAGAAAATTATAGATATTATTTTTCTTCTATCCACTAGTGTTATCACAGGTTTTCAGTGCCAAGTGACCATGAAGAGGAAATTAGAATGCGTGAGTCAAGGGCTTGTATGACCATTGCATAACCCAAGTCTGCCATTTTTCTGTCTCTCCCTGATGCAGAAAATGGCCATGAGATGCCACGCCATGCGAGAGCTGAGAGGGGACAGAGCAGTGGCACCATGAGCACTGAGGAATACAACAGAGTGATGAAGTAGAACAGCCTCAGATAAAAGGACTCCTGGAATTGGGAGGCTGCCCAGATTGAGGATTTGTAGTGTGAATTATTAGAGACAGCGGCATATCTGGTGTCCTTAGACATATGTCTGAAATACTGGATTGTTTTGATCAGGAACTGGCAATCAGTTCTCAGATGACATCTGTTTAAATTTCATAAAAAAATGGTTTCTGTATTGTATCCACCTGTGCCTTAATTTTCCCCTTGGATTTGGGCTCTCTTTATGCCAATATCGGTAGCCTGGAGTAGGGGTTGACATCTTAAGTCATGGTTCCATGTGGTGGACATGCTTCCCTGTAGGTGATGGCTTTGGGATTTGAGATTCTGGTCTGCAATTCCAAACTTAGATTATTTCTTGCTTCACAGTTGCTGCAAGACCTGTGTCTCTTGTCCTACTTGGACAGGGGCAATGGAATCCCTCTATCACTCTGGGGATTGTGGATGCCCAACACTAACTTTGCATAGGCAAAACAAACAAACAAAAAATAAGAAGTTATATACAATGGAACCATTTAATCTAGTAGTCCAGATGGTACTACTCAACATGCTGGTCTTGCCCCTAGGAAGTTCCTTTACTCTTGTTTCTTTATTGCCTGGTCTGGATCGCCTATTTTCATTAAGAACCTTACAGCGCTAATTTCTGAGAAAATTTTACTCTTTTTTTTTGCCAATCAAAAAAATATGGAACGCTTCACGAATTTGCGTGTCATCCTTGCGCAGGGGCCATGCTAATCTTCTCTGTATCGTTCCAATTTTAGTATATGTGCTGCCGAAGAGAGCACAAAATTTTACTCTTAAAACTGATGATCTTCAAGAAATAGTTTTGTTTCTTATATGGGAGTTAAATTTTGATCATCCTGACTTACAGGTTTTATATTTTTCCCAATTCTATTTAGTCGGGACCCCCTTATCCCTAAAGTTCCCTCAGTAATATTTCATCTACTAAATTGGAATTTTTTATCTGTCCAACCTTTAGCAGAATTGAGTCAAGTTGGATACCGAGGATTCCTTTATCATACTGTAAGAGTTTCCAAATAAATCTTCTTTTTGACATTTAACTAGTATCTGATAATTGTTTATATCATGAACAGCCATCACATCTGGCATTCACTAATTTTTAACTGCTTCAAGATGATCTTCTATCCCTTCACTTTAATCTGTCCTGTGATTATCTTCTATCCAGTTCACTTTAATCTGTAAACTTACTTCTCCCCTACTTATAAGTGGAGATATCAAAGATAGAGCAAGAGAGGAGGAATACGAGGATATAGAACAATTATAGTTCTTAAATATTTTTGCCTCTGTCCATTTGGGTTATCACAGGCTTTCAGTGCTTACATACAAAGAACACAACTTCTGGGTCAGAATAATCTTTGGTAACATTCTCATCTTTTAGTGGACAAATACTGCTGCATATCTTAATTTGTTTGTAGGAATATTATAGAACTACTAATTTTTTTTGTTTGTTTTTGGGCCACACCCAGTGACGCTCAGGGGTTACTCCTGGCTATGTGCTCAGAAGTCGCTCCTGGCAGGCACGGGGGACCATATGGGAACCGGGGGATCGAATCGTGGTCCGTCCTAGGCTAGCGCAGGTAAGTGTAAATGAGACAGCACTTCGAAATTATGTCTTAAATCTTTAGAATTGGGGCTCTTAAAACATGCACTACTGATAGGTTAAAGAAAAGCATATTGAATAGAAAAGGTAGAAGAAATCTAAATATTTTGGTACATTTACCTACAATGGATAGAATTTATAATATTTGTCATATTTATCATATTATGGATCAGTTTCTATGTAAGAAAATTAATTTATCTTATGTATATAACATATAGCTGATGTTATTATAGTATGTACATCACAAAAATTAGATAGGACAGCAATATGAGACAATCAATTTGTTTTTACTCAGGTTAATTTATATTCAAAATGTATAAATTAACATATCTTCAACTTTAAGAAAAGTAAATATATACGTAGAAAGAAGATACAGTAAGTTGGACACTTGCTTTGCTTGCAGTTCACTCTGATTTGATTACAGCATCCTGAGCCCTCCAGGAGTGATTCCTGACGAAGAATCTGGAGTCATATATGAATCTCTATGAGTATAATCCTCACTCCTAAAAAATAGTGACTATAAGTTTTTCACAGAGGTCTTCATAACATTTATATTCCATAGCAGATTTAAAAAACACATTTATAAACCTTAGGCACATATCACATCTTAGACAGGACACTGAAATATCTTATATATGAGACAGAATTGATATTATAATTTATATTATATTCAGGATCAAATTCATGGTATTTCAAAAGATGCCAGGAGCAATTTCTGAGCATGGAGCCAGGAGTAACCCCTGAGCACTGCCGGGTGTGACCCAAAAACCAAAAAACAACAACAACAACAAAAAGATAAATATTTAAGAAAGTCTAGAAAATTAAATCAGACTATTGGCCTATTTTAAAGTTTATGCATAATTATTATATTTCCCATAAAGCATCTTCTTAATTATTTTCTTATACATAGATAGTCAAAATAAATCTGAAAAATTGAGCCGGAGCAGTGGCACATGTAGGAGGATGATTGCCTTGCACATGCTAACCTAGGACAGACTGTGGTCGATCCCTGGTGTCCCAAATGGTTTCACAAGCCAGGAGTGATTTCTGAGCTTATAACCAGGAGTAATCTCTGAGCTTCACACGTGTGACCCAAACACACACACACACACACACACACACACACACACACACACACACACACAC
>PVKC010035853.1:0-13374 GCA_004027635.1 Crocidura indochinensis
GAGTGAGAATTACACGAAGTAATAGATGTTTAGTGCCTGGCATAAGACACATGAACTATAAATCTTAGCCATGGTTGTGAATAGATCTGACTTTTAAATATAAGGTGATCTTGAATGGCTTTCTGTTTCTTATTGCAAAGGAGTTCTGCAACCATCTAAGGATGATCCTGTTTTCTTCTTTTACTATCATACCATCATTTAATCCCCTCTAAGACACCGTTGGTAACCACTGGAGCCATAGAGTCATGATGAATCCTTACGTATCCCTCTACATGCCTAACTTCTCTCTCTGTATATCATTCCGTGAAAGACCATATCCATCTAGTGCACAAAAGAGATAAGACTCAGTGTATAAAGAAATGGTTCTCAAAGAACAAACAGTGCTGGTGTGGATAGAGGAAGAGACTCTCATTCATTGCTGATAGGAATGTCAATGATCCATCGAGCCTTTTTGGAAAACACTACGGATATTCCTCAAAAAAAAAAAAAAAAGAGAGATTCCATTTGACCCAGCAATACTACTCCTAAAAATATACCTAGGAGCCCAGAAACACAATGCAGAAAAGCCCTCTTTACTCTTATGTTTATTGCAGCACTATTCAAAATAGCAGAACCTGGAAAAAAATCCCAATGCCAAGAACAGATGAGTGGATAAAGAATCTGTGGTATGCCTACACAATGGAATACTACACAGCTATTAGGAAAAATGAAGTCATGAAGCTTGCTTATACCTGAATGGATATGAAAAATATGATGCTGAGCAAAATGAATCAGAAGTAAAGGGGTGGGTCAGAGAGATAGCATGGAGGTAAGGCATTTGCCTTTCTTGCAGAAGGACGGTGGTTCGAATTCCGGCACCCCGTATGGTCTCCAGAGCCTGCCAGGAGTGATTTTTTTCTTTCTTTTTTTTCTGGCTTTTGGTTTTTGGGCCACACCCGGTGGTGCTCAGGGGTTACTCTTGGCTGTCTGCTCAGAAATAGCTCCTGGCAGGCACGGGGGTCCATATGGGACACCGGGATTCGAACCAACCACCTTTTGTCCTGGATTGGCTGCTTGCAAGGCAAACGCCGTTGTGCTATCTCTCCAGGCCCCCAAGAGTGATTTCTGAGTGTAGAGCCAGGAGTGACCCCTGAGACTGCTGGGTGTGACCCGAAAACCAAAAAAAAGAAGTAAAGGGGTAGACTCACTTTATTCTAAATTTGTGGTATATTAAAAAAGATATGACAATATTTCCATAGAGGAAAGGACCAGGAAGAGTCCATGGTAAGAAGCTGCTTCCAACAAATACACAAATAGTAAGGGAGTGAATTAGGGCAGAGAAGGGACTGCTCTGACAATGATAGTTGGAAATGATCACTCTGGACAAGAAGATAAACTAATGTGTATGATATTCCTTTTGTAAAAATATGGTAAACCACAGTGCCTAAAAGAAAAAAGAGTAAGAATGTGTTTGTATAAGAAAGAGAGAGAGAGAGAGAGAGAGAGAGAGAGAGAGAGAGAGGGAGAAAAGAAAAATGCCTGCCATAGAGGTAAGCAGGGGAGAAGTCAAAGGACGGCATAAGGAAAACTGGGGACATTGGTGGCAGGAAGTATATACTGGTATTGTACATTGTATGGAACTCACATATACATGCATATATACTAAACATATATGGAACTCATATGTACCTAAAATATTATTGTCAACAATATACAAAAAATAAAGAAATATTATTTAAAAAAAAGTTGTATGAACAACGTTTAAGCTATGTGTCTCATGGTGATCAAATTTAAAGAAATTTAAAAAAATGGTTCTCTACATCATCTCAACAGCTCTTGAGAGTTGGTTAGGAATACACATTTCTTTGCCTTTCTCAACTGACTGGAAATCTGAAGTGGGAACATAGCAGTGTCGACATAATAAACTTTCCAAGTAATTCTGAGGCACTCTGAAGGCCAAGAAACACTGGAATGAAGGCTTGGTTGGGGAAACTTCCATATCCTTTGCTAAAGAACCGCACTACTCTAGCTGGGAATATTGTTCAACTTCTTTGCTTGGATGTGTGACTTTGGAAAGCAAGCAAGAGTACTGTGAGGGAGGAAGGAGAAACATTTGTGGCTAGTCAAATAATCCCCATCAATCAAGCTGTTCAAGAAAATGACGTGTTGCCAATGGATTATCCTCACAGGGACTTCAGGGAAAATCATAAACTCTAACTGGCCTGCCAGATGTCCACAACCCGCTTCGATCACCTCTTTCACATGCCTCAGCCCTTCCTTGTCATTCTGCTCTGTCCTCCCACTATCCCAGGCATATGGAATGACTGGCAGTTTTTGAAATGTTGGCGCTCTTGCTACCATATCTTTGGTATCAGTAGATCCACTCACATTATTTTCTATCTGTTTCCCCAGCTCTAAGTGAAGCTTCTGGTGCCCATATCTCTAAATATTTGAGGAGTTCACTGTCTCCTTGCCTACAATAGTCCAATCCCTAGCTCAGCCTACACAGCTCTTTCAGTAATCTTTATAGTGAAATGTTTTGATTATATTTCAGCATAAAATTCAATCTGGCACTTCAAATTGACCCCCAAACTACTTCTAGGTAAACTTCACATGATGTCTCTATATTCATTACAAGCCCCAGACAGAAAAGTAATCCCTCTTCCTTATTCCAACACGTCTACAACATATCGTCCATATTTAATGGGTATTCTCCAGAACCTAAAAGACACAGAAATGTTCACCACGATGTCTCTATCTTTGATGCAATTATATAAAAGAAGAGGCATGGACAATGAAGAAAAATAAGGCATGTTAGGGGACAGAGAAGGAACCATCTTGAGAGAGAGAGAGAGAAAGAGAGAGAGAGAGATGTAAGGTGACCACTTTGTGAGATGACACTAGAGCAAGATAGAATCTAATGAAGGAATAGGCCAGGTAAACAAATACTTCAGTTAGTAGGAATATTAAGTATAAAGCAGGGACTGGAGCAATAGCATAGTAGGGCATTTGCCTTGCATGTGGCTGACTCATGAACCGATCTGGGTTCAATTCCCGGCATCCCATAAGGTCCCCTGAGCCTGCCAGGAATGATATCTGAGTGCAGAGTCAGAAATTTCTGAGTACAGAGCTCAGGAGTAACCCCTGAGCGCCATAGGGTGTGGCCAAAAAACTGATGAAAAGAAAAGGTATAAAGCAAAAACAAAAATAAAAGAGAAAACTGTGAGAAAATATGCACAAAGTCTAGCTAGTAGAAAAAGCAAAATCAAAGATCATAAAAACATTAAGAGCTGTATATGAATGGCTCAGAGTTTCAGAGGGTGAGAATGATCATGGAACATGACACCTCATAGACTATATAATACTTGTTAATAGCATTTACTGATCTTTTTACCCCTTTTCTGTCTATTGAGATCTAACCCATTTTCAAAGGCTATTTCTGCCATCATCTTCCCTGGACCATGAGAACACAATCTGCTAAGAAAGATGTTCCTCTCTTCCTAAATTCTGATGCACGCCATATTTTGTGCACACCATATTTACTTATTTGAGAGCACTGAACACATTTTGCCTAAAACTGTTATACTTTTGTATTGTTCTCATATAGATGGAAGAGCTTGAAGGTCTCTTTATCTAACCAAAAGGTTATTTTTGGAAGTACCGTAGTCCTAAATTTATGCCAATATTATGCAGGAATGCACCTTATGTATTGGAAATGTCAGTATGATGGAATGAACTGCAGTTTAATCCAATTAGTATTTACTGAGTGGCTTATTGGGAAAGAATAAAGAAAACCAAAAGCCTTGTGAGATCAGAGCCCAGTTACAGCTTAGACAGGCTACCCTTGGATCAGATCACCTGGCCAACAATATTACATACAAGTTCCCCCAAATCCCAGCAAATATTACAAATGTCCTCTGAAGGTCACATAACAACACAAATTCTGTTTAGAGGAGGGGGCACACTCCTAAAATACCCTTCTTCCTTTCTTTACAATATCTGACCTGGAGGCCTCTCATATTTGATATGGAATTCTCTGAGGATGGAAAGCAAAAAGCTTCTCCCAGACAATCCTGTCATCTACTTTGCAGCATTTGCAGTTGTCTAGGCTCCAGGCCCCCCATCAACTCTGTAGCTGGAGCAATTGACCAAGTTGGCTTTGGTGTTCTTGTCTCTTCTGCCTTTATGACACTGGCATGTGAACAGGAACATGTGCATATCTCGGACATTGGCCAGTAAATCCCAAATAGTAAAGAGGTCTGAGGGTGAAGGGGAAAGACTTCCAAAACATACAGTTCAGCCCTCCCACGAACCACCTCAAAGACTTCTTCTCAAAGAAAATTCTCTGGCTCTCATCTAATTTGATCTTAATGCACCTTCTGCTTCCAGTGGGTCTCTCCTTTGGCAGACCATCACTAGCAAAACAGAGTTCCTGACCAAGAGGTACTTCCTGGTGGTTGACTTCAATGTTCCCTTTCTCCTTTTGATCCCCCAGTCGTGGCTCTATTGCCCCCTTGGCCTCCCTACTGAAAAATCCTCCTCAATTCCCCTTCCATCAGAGATTTATAGCTTTTCAGACATTTTGCAAGCCAAGCCCCATCTCTTGACTCTAGCTTTCCTAGCTTCCCATAACAAATATTGAGGCTTCCTTCAGCTAAATGTTATAGGTTTTAGGGGCTTTTCATCTTTTTTCTATAAATTGAACTTTTAAGGGCATCTGGACAGCTGTTGAAAGAAACATGCCAACTAAGTGTCATGGATTCCCTAGTACTAGGGAGACTGGAGTGTGTCCCCTTATGAATAGAAGCATGTGAAGTGTGTGTTGATGAATGGCTGTGGCTTGGGAATCAAAAATGGAAAGGTCACCGGGACACAAAATATTTTTATCCAAAACTCACTGCTAAGACGCAGTAGTTTCCAAATCTAGGGTTTCAGGGGGGAGGGCTCTGACTCGGGTTCCCGGCACCACTGCTTCTCGCTCACTGTGTGGCCTCCGAGCCATTCCCTTCTCTCCTTCATGCTTCAGTTGTTGGAGGTGTATTAAGTGATTCATCATTTTAAGGCACATTAAAATACTATGGAAATGCTAATGTTCACAATGCGGACCAACGTTGTTAATATTAACCTTGTAGTCACAAGGTGACACTTGATGTTTTCAAAGTCCTAATTATAGCCGATCGGCACCATACTCCTGAGAGGAGGCCTTCTGAAGCTGTTCCACCCAGACTTATTTGTCCATGGCCCTGCCCAAACCAATGGACATTAAGTTTTGTATTGGGCTGTGGAAGACCTTGGAACTGAAGTGTGGAGAGAGTTTTGCTAATTTGACCAACCCACCCAAAGTCTGTGGTTAATGGGTTACAAATTTGGGTAATGCCGGACAATAAATTACAACTATAATAATAAGGCCGAAAGTACACACAATTTAAGGAGAAACACCAGTGTTTTTTATCGGAAATGAAAGAAACCATTGATCATAGCAACTGTCTGAGATTAGCAGGGAGCCACATTTTCAAACATCCTGCAGTAAATCCAGAGCAGATCCAGCTGGAAAGCAAGAGTGGAAATAAAACTTGAAAATTCATACCATGCTTTGAAGTCTGCTTCTTTCACAACCATGAGTCCCTGACTTGCCCCCAACTATTTTGAGCTGTGCTTTGCTTGTTGAATTTATTTTAAAAGAGATACAAGCCACGCACTTGCATATAATCTTTCAAATGGACTCCAGCTTTTTGCAGGGATGGATTGTTAGAGAATATGAATCCCAAAATACTTTCTTTTGCACATGAAATCAGCCATCAATTCAACTGGAATAGAAAAAGCTTTTGATACTAAAACTAGAAACCACTCTTGTTTTCTCCTGCTTTTTTTTTTCTTATGTTCTTTTCTTGACCCATACATGCCCTTTTAATTTTTTTTAGTTATGTGTTACAATCTAGCAGAAACTATTAATGATACCAATGGCTAATATATGCCACATGTTTCCTGTGAAGGCCTATGGAGTCTCTGAAGTGCTCCGTGTCACTACATTGCAGTCACTACCATTCCTCTAAATCCTAAGAGGAAAAACGGGGCCCGGGAGATAGCATGGAGGTAAGGCGTTTGCCTTTCATGCAAAAGGTCATCGGTTCGAATCCCGGTGCCCCATATGGTCTCCCGTGCCTGCCAGGAGCAATTTCTGAGCATGGAGCCAGGAGTAACCCCTGAGCACTGCCGGGTGTGACCCAAAAAACAAAAACCAAAAAAAAATAAATAAATAAATCCTAAGAGGAAAAAAAGCCAATGGTCTAAATTGAACAGAACTCCAGTCATGAACAGGCCCCAGTATACCTCAATTTCACTTACCAGCTGTGTCCCAGTGGATGGGGCTCAGTTACTCCTTCTGCTCAAAGAAATATTGAGTGACTTCAGAATATGAGGTGGAATTTTAGGCTAGATGCATTATGAGGTCTTTTTGTTTTGTTTTGTTTTGTTTTTTTGTTTTGTTTTTGGGTCACACCCGGCAGTGCTCAGGGGTTCCTCCTGGCTCCATGCTCAGAAATTGCTCCTGGCAAGCACGGAAGACCATCTGGGACTCCGCAATTCGAACCGATGACCTTCTGCATGAAAGGCAAACGCCTTACCTCCGTGCTATCTCTCCGGGCCCTAAGCATTATGAGGTCTTTTATCAACCAATCTCTTTGGAGAAAAGGAATGTTCCCTCTGACTAAGACTCAATTATCCTTAGTATCTGTTATGACTGCAGGAAGGACCACAAGGTTCTGAGAACCTCCGAACAGTTACAAAGACCTTGTCAACAACTAATCATTGAGTTCGGTAATAACTGATGTATTTTTGTCAACAAAATGAAAACTGAAAAAGGCATATGTTGACTCACAGTGCCTGATCTAGAATCAGGTAGGATTGTAAAACCCTAAATCCTGACTTCTCTCTTAGTGTCACGGTGTAACGTTAAGTCAATTTGTATCAATCCAAATGTCCTTTCTCCCAAGTGAATGAATCAAGTTGGCGGAAGCCACCTGAAAACTGACAAGTGTACTGCACACAGGAGTCGTTTTAAGAGGAAAACTTCATTTTCCCCTCAGATTCTTTCTCCAAGCACAAAACTCTGGGCCAGAAGCCACATTGGTGGGGAAAGTCTTTGGCTTTTGGATTCCATTTCTCCCTGCTTTGCCTCTCCGCTTGGGACTAGATCATTCAACAGTGGAACAGAGTCTCAATGACGAGAATCATCCCATGGACCCAAGCTGTGAACATGTGTCTGCGTAATCTAAGTAACAACACGGCCACACATTTAATAAGAAAAAAAAAAAAACCAGCAACACCAAAACAAAACGTGCTCAACTTCACAAACACTGGGAGGGCAACAGCTGGTCAGCCGAGATTAAAGGAGCGTGAGAGAGCGCCTCCCCATCTCTCTCCTTCTCCTCCCCCCAGAGCGGTCCCCACAGCCAGCCAGGGCTTGCTTTTACGGCCCTGGGCAGATGACCTTGTTCCAGCTAAGATAGGGGCTCTTTGATCTCAGCCAGGGGGATGCTCTGGGCCTGCAGCTGGCAGATATTAATAGTCCAGGATCTGCTGGGGTGGAAGAGATCTCTCTGTTGGGCCAGGTCACTTATGTTCCTTGCTCTTCTTCAGAGCAGAAGGGACTTCATTTCCCTGAATCAGCTCCCGCTGGGGACTTCTCGCAGGTCAACTCAGATCATCTCATCACTGGCTTATGTTCACCCACAACTGTTTTCAAGGGAGCCCTGTTGAAAGCTGTGGTCTCTGTTCTGCAGCTGAAAACTATTAGGGGACGGGGTGGTCCTTGAGCTCCCCCCCTTCACTTCACTGTGTGCTTCTCACTCTGTCTCTGGTTGGGATACATATCTTGTGTGTATGTGGGTGTGGGAGAGAGACAGAGTGAGCGAGATGCAGGAAGAGATGACCAGTGTCTCAGAGTGGAAAGCGAGGTGTGTGCATGGAAGAGCAGCGCTGAGAGCAAGATCCCTTCTAGTAGGCTTCATTTGTAGGGCCCATTCTTGGATGCTATAAATCAAAACTCTGAAAACATACCAGTGAATGAATGTTCCTGATCTTCAAATGCACATTTGTGATCTTAGAATTTTAGAGTGAGAAAAGACTTGAACTCTCTTATGCTCAGCCCATGTGACATTTCCCAGAAGAAAAACCAGAGGCTCAAAGTGATTTAAAGACCTGCCCAAGATCATGGAGCTAAGAACACACTGGAAAAGCTGAGACAATCCAATGCTTCACATACCAGTGAGGCAGCTTATAGATACAAATCAGTGTAAGATCAACGATCATTGTAATATATTTGAGTGGGTATAAATGTTCTAAGGAATCTACCCATTTGAATTCACTGGTAAGGAATTTCATTATAGGCTTCAGGGGAGGAAAATATCACTATAAGCTTCTTTGCTGGCTTATTTAAGCAAGGCAAAGATCTAGAAAAAAAAAACCATTTCCATTCACCGTTGCATCTCACAGAAAGAAAAAGTCGTTTAAGTATGAACCAATCACTTTCTTTGCCATGCAGAAAACAATTTTTTTTGGAAGCAGTCACATTGAACTTCAATGCCATTTTCTTTGTTTTGCTCCTTCTGTTTAAGATAAACCAGGAAAATGGTTTATCAAAAAAGATTCTTGTTTATTACTCTTAAAATAAGGAAACAAGATACTCTCCCACAGTCTCTTTCTCAGAAATGAATAGGATATACTGTATATATATTATAGATTATAACAGTTCCTAATTATGTTCCTTGGTGTTTTGTATGAATCTCAGGAGTGCTGTTCTTACAAGGAATTTATTATGATGTTGCTTGAGCATTTATTTAGACCCTAGAACTTGTTTACTTATCAAGAACTTCGCTGGTTAGAACTAGTACCTAGTTCTAACATGGATAGTAGGAGAATATAACACAGTCTGTGAAACTGGTTCAATTAGTTTTGCTGTATCTTTTCTTTATTTAGCTGAGCAGGCATGTCACAGAGGAGAAAGAGAGAACAGAAACAAGGCAGACTGGAATAAGCAGGGAAGTTTTGTGGAAGTTTTGAAGTAAATCTCTAAGGAATGATGAGGGTTTGGGAAGAAAACAAAGTTAAAATGTAAAGGGGCAATACTGTTGATTTCAGATGATATGTCTATCATTTGAGGCATGGAGGCAGGTCTGGGTAGCAGTAGGCAGAAAATTGGTGTTCATGCCTTTACTCAAGGGAATAGTGACCATTGAGGTTTAATGAAAGAAAGGAGCACAAGCTACTTGGCCATACCAGTGGCCTATCAGGGAAGGACAAAGGAAGTAGTAGGAAGGTACCCCTAGACAACAGCCAATCATTTTAAAGTTCATCTAAAAGCTAGATCCTCCCTATATCCCTTCCCTGTATAATCCTCTTCATTACCTTGGGCGGGGTTCATCTCCTTCTAGAGATGACCCTCACCGGCCAGTTTTGAGGCTGTTGGCAGACAGATTAAAGTTTTGATCAGCTTAAAAAAAAAAAAAAAGAAAGGAAGGAAGGAAGGGGCAGAATCAGGAGAGTAAAGAAGTCTTCACTTTATGTAGAGGCATTTTGGGATCTGACCCATGCAAAAACGAAGAAGAGAAAGAAGAAAAACAAATTTTTAACACTGATTTCCATGTTGTAAATACTTCTACCCTAACTAATTTCAAGTGAACAAGCCACACATTCCTGAATATTTTTAAACCAGTCTATTGATTGTAGTCTGTTCTCAGAAAAGAGATGACAAAAGTTCCCAGATTACTTTTTTGTTTTGTTTTGTTTTGTTTTGTTTTTGGGGGGGCACACCCTGTGATGCTCAGGGATTACTTCTGGCTCTGCACTCAGAAATAGCTCCTGGGTTGGGGGACCATATGGGACGCCGGGGGATCAAACCGTGTTCCATCCTAGGTCAGCGTGTGCATGGCAAATGCTCTACTGCTACGTCACGGCTTGGGTTCTATAAAGTCCCCAGATTTCTGAGCAAGAGAGTGACACATGCAAAGGAAGCCAGACAAGAGTGTCACTTGGGAGCATCAGAATGGACTTGTTGAGCCTTCAGTTCAGAAGATCATCTTTTAATTTATTAAAATGATCTAATTGAGGGGCCTGGAGTACTGCATGTAAGGCACTTACTTGCCATGCAAGTTGCAGACCAGGGGTTTCATCCCAGGCATCTCCTGTATTCCCTGAGCACTGCCAGGAGATTCCTGAGTGCAGAGCCAGGAGTGACCCCTGAGCGTTGCTAGGTGTGGCTCTAAAACAAAGAATGATTTAATTTGAATTTAATTTTTATTCCAGTAAAAATTACCCCCAAATTAAAATTACTCAATGTTAAAAATTACTCAAAATTAAAAGAAAGACATATTTGAAAGGAATCAAATAGACCTGAAATCAATGTAAGGAGAAGAGTCAATACTTTCAGTTTTCAGTTCAGATTATGAGGGCGTAATAATATATCACTAAACGTATCACTAAGCACAGGGGCCTTTTGACAATTCTGTTTTAACTTCAAAAAAACACCATCGAGGTCTGATAATATGCAAGGCAAGTGCCATCCCCTGTACTATTATCTCCTGCCACTTCTCAAAGATTTCAGATCCTAAATTGAGGCCAGTCCTTGGAAGACCACAGACAAGATTCAGGAGATGTGCTAAGCTTCGAGGCCCATGTACTCCATCGTGAATGATTCTCAGAAAATGGAAAAGGCCAGGCACTTCTACCCAGGTCCACAGCATTCTGCTCTGAAAGGAATTCAACAAAACTAGTAGGACACCAAAATGCCAAGCAAGAACTTTCAATAAACACAGAAACCACCCACTGGTTCAGAGGGTAATTCCCCAAGCTGTGTAAATCCCAGCCACTCTGACCTTTGCTAGCAGGGGAGGGTGGAGAAAACTTTGCAGATTTACCAATGTGAAGAGCTTTTCTTTAATCTTTTTTGTAAAGCTGATCAGGAGTGCCACGTCTCTGGCACATGATGTGAGTACACGTTTTTAGCATTTTGGCCAGTTCAAAAGTACTCGGTTGTGCATAAAAGGCTGCCATGCTATGAGACCACCAAGAAAGCCAACCTTGGAGCATCAACAACAAAGTCACTGAGCTGTTTGTCTGCCTAAAAACAACCCTGGGGAGAGTGACAGGCTTCAAGAAGGGGTAGCAAAGCCTTGGAAGATCCTTAAGAGAAACAGGGCAAAGAATCAGATGCCTGCAACAGTGGACCCAACTATTGCTCCAGGCTCCGAATAGGTTCAGTGGCCAGGGCTGATTAGCTCTGCCTCCCAGCTCTCAACAGGAGGCAGAAAGATGGTGGGGCTGTCTGTCAGCATCAGGTTTCAGCCCCTCTAGGAGAGATTCCTTACCTTCACACAGGGACAAATCATCAGCTGGAGACACCAGGTCTGCCTGAGAAGCGAAGGCTCCGCTCAGATGGGTTGTAATTTGATTCGTCAAGATAACCTGTGAACAGACAGGGAAGAGGTGGGGCAGGAGGGAGAAGAGAGAAGACCAAATTAATTATTATAGCTCTCAAAAGGCAGACTGTAGTTTAGGAGGGAAGACTGATAAGTACACACGTACCAAAACCCCAGCTCTGACTTTCATCAATTTTATCTTTCTGTTCTAAGATCTGGCAAAGTCTACAGGTCATTCAAAACACAGAGAAACTGGCGAGATAGGCAGACTCTTTGCAGAACTTAAACCATGAATGAATTTTTTTTTCCCTAAATGGTCAGTGAATTGGGACAGAGAGATTTTATTATATTAACTACACAATAGAAGCCAAAGAATGAAGATAATTACATATGTATATGCTTCCTCATTTTGACTTGATTATCTCCACAGTCTAAGACATTGCTAAATGTTGAATGAAAGCAATGATTTAACAATATGAATGTCTGTGGCTCCCCACCCTAAGCTTAGTTTAGCTTCCAAATTTGTGAAATGAGAATAACAGTTATCTTTCAAGAAAGAATACTCTTTAAATGAGTTGAGTGCTAATAAAAATACACCAAAGTTACACAAATTAATATATAAATATTGTACATATTATATAACTCAAATTAACATATCATATATACAATATATAACATACACAATAACATAAAATTCTCCCTAAATAATTGAAGTTCATACATTGAAAGGATTCCAAATGACAGAAATTGTAGCACCCAAGGGCCCGGAGAGAGAGCAAGCACAGTGGTAGGATGTTTGACTTGCAAGCAGCCAATCCAAGTCGGATGGTGGTTCAAGTCCTGGCATCCCATATGGTTCCCCGTGCCTGTCAGGAACAATTTTCTGAGAACAGAGCCAGGAGTAACCCCTGAGCATCAACCAGGTGTGACCCAAAAACCATAAAAAAAAGAAAAGAAATTGTAGCACCCAATGGCATAAAATATTTTCCTGTTTGGTTCAGTCAGGAGATGATTTCCTTTAAAAGCCTCACTTATAAAATCCATTTTGTTGCTTAGGAAAACTAAAGAAAGAGTAAAGTAAAGAGAAAATAATCACAGAACCACCATCAATCATTTCTGAGGATTAGTGTTCCTAGCCTGGTAAAATATACGAGCACCTAAGTATTCAGCAGTACCCCTTCTCAAAAAGGTCTATGGCAGGTACTACTTAGAATATGCCTCTAGTGGTCTGTCTAGGTTTTTCCTGAGAATCTGGCTTGATTCAAATCATGCTGGCTTGATATCAACAGAAATGAAAATTATCTCCATTCTTTTCTTTTTTTTTTTTCAGACAGGCACACTCTTATGCTCAGGGGGTTATTCATCGCTCTTCACTCTAGAATTACTCCCAGCAGTGTTCAAGTGATATGAGATGCCAGGGATCAAACCTGAGTCAGCCACACGCAAAGCAAGCACACTACTGCTCTGGCTCTTCAACTCCATTATTTAATCATTTTATTATATTATCATTACTTGAGGGAGGTTGAGCCACATTCAGAGGTACTTGGGGGCTCCTCCTGACTCTGCACTCAGGAATCACTCCTAGCCATGCTCAGGGACCAAATAAGATGCTTAGTTTTGAACCTGGTCAACTGTGTGCAAGGGAAGTACCTTACTTGCCATACTCTCTCTTTCATCCTCAACTCTATTCTTGACTATCCAGCTTTCCATCACACGTTTGTCACAGCCTCCTGAATGCAGCAGTGGAAGTCCTGTACTAGCACATTGGAATCTTTTACTAGAAAACACTTCATTAAAAGTAAGCAGAGCATGATCGACTGTATGGTCAGGTAAAGATGTAGCAAACACAAAATGTCCAGGTCTTTGTGTTTCTCTAGAGACTCGTGATTCTCTATAACTACCTTTGATATTGCAGTTTACACTGAGTATTTGCTAACCTGATCACTCATATTCTTTTGTATTACTACTTTTGATCTTTACT
>PVKC010035854.1:0-13350 GCA_004027635.1 Crocidura indochinensis
TTTTTTTTTTTTTTTTTTTTTTTTTTTTTTTTTTTTTTTTTTTTTTTTTTTTTTTTTTTTTTTTTTTTTTTTTTTTTTTTTTTTTTTTTTTTTTTTTTGGTGTCTGGGTCACACCGAGTGGCACTTAGTCATTACTCCTGGTTTTGTGCTCAAAAATTACTCTAGGTAGGCTCAGGATCCATATGGAATACTGGGGATCAAATCTGTGTCAGCTATGTGCAAGGCTGAAATGACCTCCCCACTATCATTCCAGCCTCACTTCAGTTAAGTCTTTAGCCGTGTAGATTCCAAGTAGTCAGAGTTGGGGGAGGCACATTTGCAATAATTCATCCCTGCCATACAACTGACCTAATTCCAGCCCACCATGGCCAGATTTAAGAGGGTGGTGAGGATATAGTGGTATTGTTCAGGTGTGTTGGATATTGAACATGTAAAGGTAATAAAGATTTTTAGAAGTGTATATTTGGGCATTCAGCCGGACATTCAAACTGGGAGGACTGAAGAATAATGGAGATCCCAATCTGCTGGTCTGAGGACAGTACCTCTCTTTCCCTTACTTCCTGCTCTGTTTCTCTTACTACCTGCTCTAAACGCCAAGCAGACAAGAAACTCAGCCAAGCCTGAGGCATTTTCCTGAATAAACCCACCTCCAAGTAGGGGGATCCACTAAATTCATGGACAAAGGGAAAATACCACAAGACCGCAATCAAGTTTTAATCAAACAATTTCTTTCCCCTCGTGAATGGTGACAAGTTATTTCAGGAGCAACACAAAGAATGGTAGCAGTGACCCACCCATGCATCCATCTACACAAGAAAAGTCCGGGGTGGTGGCTAACTGTGGATGGGTAGAGGTGGGGGGATGCCTTATGACCAGGAAGGGCGTCTCATCTTCGGGAGAGGCTCATGACCCAGAAGAGCCAGATGCTTGGAAGTGGAAAGGAGGGACAGTTTATTCACAACAATGGCAGATGGGATTCCAATGGCCAAACAGGGAGCACTGGAGAGCAGGATATCAAGAATGTAGCAAACTCAATCCCATCTGGCTGGGCATGCAGGGTGATGACCCCTCACAACACACCAATTTTGCTTCCATCTCTCAGGCATCCTTTGGGGTGCCTCTTTGCAGAAACCCAACCATCTAATTCCAGAAATTTCCAATTGGCAACATGTCTGGTTCTGGTTGGTTTGTTTTTTTTTTTTTAATCTTCTGTTGTCCCAATCCCAGTTGTTATGGAAAACAAGCCCCCAAGGCATCCATTCCAGAACTTGCTCTCCCAGACATGCTATGGAGCCACAGCGGTGCTGAACATAAATGTCTTGGCCTCCTGGCCAGTAGAGCACAGGACACAAGAGGACCCTCTGCTCCCCAGCCAGACCTGGAAGCTCCGAGCCCTGACTCCCCCAATCACCATGACCTGCTCACCCCCACCTTTGTCCCCACTCCCAGGCTGGCCTTGTCTCCTATGACGTCTGTTTAGGTGGGTCGTCAGAATGTTCTGATCTTTCCTCCTACTGTCCCCCGCTGTGGCCATGAGGGCGAATTTTCAGTTCCACGTGGGGAATGGAGAACTCGTGCCCCTTCCACGGCTCCCAGTTCACTCCCTAAACACACAAAAGACAAGACCAATGTCAGGAAGGGGCTGGCGGGGGGAGGGGGCGTTGAGAAGGGTCTTTGCCAAATCAATGTTGGAATCAGCTTAGGGGAGAGTCAAGGGGAAGTGAAGGACCAATGTCAGGGCATGCACTCTTTGCTGGGTGGTTGGGGTAAGATAGGCTGACCTAGGAGCCTACCCTTCCACACACACACAAGCCCCCATTTGGGAGTTTGGTGTTGTATCTGGTGCAGTCTGAAAGATATACAGAGCTAACCTGGGAAGCCAAGAGCAATTTATCTCTGTCTCCATCTTTTCCTTCCAACAAACTAAAGGCAAAAATAAACACATTAATTGGCCAATTGTGTAAAATCATATTCAATTTAGACCATTTCGAGATTAGCTCTGGGGTAACGAAGGGGCTGCAGTGAACAGAATTCCATTTTATGCCTTTTTGACTGGTGAGCACAATCATATTTAATTCACTTAAGAACCTTGCAACCTGGCCAATAAAGAGCCCAAGTGACTGGTTTTATGTATTTTAATTTGTGGGGTAAATAATAAACAAGGAGCTAAAAGCTGTGCCGGCTGGGAGCAGCATGTTCACAGGATGAATGTCTTTTATTAAAGAATTCGGGGATGGTTTAGGAACCGCCTAGCCACTCAGTCTAAAGGTCTAGATCTCTGAGGGTGCCACAATCTTCTAAGTCACTGTAATTCCTGAGCCCACCCTCTCCAGCCTCCCTTCGGGAAAATTTCTCCTTCCCTTGGCGAAAACCACAGCCTGATCTGTATACACTCCAAGCTGCCTTCCCAGGTACAAAATGACCCTGACCTTAACAGGTGCTGGCATATGCAGGAGTGTGGTTGCCACACACAGTCTAGGCCCAAGAATGGGTTGGGAAAAACTTAGGATGAGGGGCTCAGCGTTCAGAACAGAGGGTAGTAGTGATTTCATTAGCAAGAGGCTCTGAGCAGCCCTGGAGCTGTTGTGGAGTGGGGTGATGTTCAGGGTTTGTGGCAGTTGGAGAAATCACTGGGGTCAGAGTATCAGTGACAAGGAGAGGATTAGCCAGAGAGGACTGGCCAGAGGATTGGGCAAAAAGGATTGGAGGGAAGATCTGACAAGAATCAGAGACCATGAGACAGAGCTCAGAACTGAGTTGTGGCAGTTATGGGTGGAAAGTTGAAATCTCTTCCCTCTCCCCTTCCACCAGCCTCCCCCCACAATCTGAAACCTTAGTGCCCAGTGAGAGAGTCCTTGGTTGTGATTAGCTTAGATGAGGTCATGCTAATAGGGCCCTCTGAGAGTTTGAGTGCCAGTTGAAAGAGAGTAGAAGAGGTCATTCAAAGGGCTAGGCACCAATGTAGGAGTTGAATTCTGAGTTGAATCCCTGGGCCCTGCATGGTCCCCCTGCACCAAGCTGGGAGTAACTTCTGAGTACCATGAGGGGTAGTCCAAAAGAGGAAAAATTCAGAGTTCCAGGTCTCATGCAGATAGGAGGGTACAGTGTCAGACAGAGAGTCCTCCGAAGCAAGCTGGCCAGCCTGCAGACTGTGAATGGTTCATTCTAGTGGCCCTTATCTGTTGTATTTTGTGACAACATCAAGAGTTGACTGAACAGGCAGTCTAGAATGGTCTGCAGAAGGGAAGGAGGAGTGCATATGGGCAGGGCCTGAAGAGAATCTTAAAGCAAAGCTAATGGCCAAGCCAACTGAAAGGGGACCCTCTGGGTTGGAGGGTGGGGTGGGGAACCAAGTCACATTCACCTACCTCGCTGTGCTTAGTCTCTCCATATCTGCCATTGGGGTTGGCCAAGTGGCAATTCTTGTACCACCAACCACCATGATGTGTCAAGGCGCAGTTGCTGAGGGCGATGTCGTTGTCTCGGTCAAAGGTGGTGAACTTCCACCCATTGTGGTAAGTAAGTGCATCCCCTGCAAGAATCATGAGATAACAGGTGAAGGCCTGAGGTCAGCCACCAAGGGATAAAGGAGAGAGTGGGGATGGGCCTAATTCTAGAATGGAAAAAGCACGAGGAATTTGGGTCGAACAGCCCATTGGAATCCTGGGTAAACCAGTGCATGAGACACTGGGTAAAACAGTATGTAAAATTCTGGGTAAAATGATGTGGAAAGTTCTGAGTAAAGCACCATGAGGAATTCTGGGTAAAACTGGAATTCCGGGTAAAGGAGAACATGGAATTCTGGATAAAACAGTATGTGGTATCTGGGTAAAGTAGTCACCTGTCCCAATGAATGACTCTAAACCTGTTTTGTTCATTCCAATCCCCACTAGCTGTGTGCAGAATGGATAAGGGGCTTCATGTGTAACCCCCAAACAGCACTACCACCAGTTATTGTAATAACTGCAGCAGCAGAAAGGGAAGAGGAAATAAGAACTAGAGAACCCAGCAGGAAAGAGAAGACCAGTTTCATGTGCCCTCCTAAATAAAACATTCGGTAACATTCTTCCTGCATGGCAAGTCACAAGACTGAATTAACTCCATTCTCTTCACAACTAGGTTCATCCCGACATCTGGTTGATGTCTAAGGGAAGGTTAATTGGTCAAAATTCACCTTGTCCCTACACTCCTCATTTCTGGGTTGCCCCTGCCCTGGGAAGACAAAGAGAACTGAATTCTGGTGTGACCTAGTGCTATCATCTTTTGGTTTTTAAGACTCGAGTTGCTGGAGTGATAGTACAATGAAGACAGCATTTACCTTACACCCAACTAACCTGGGTTCTATTTCCAGCACCCTACATGGTCCCCACAAGCAACACCAGGAGCGATCCCCAAATGCAAAAGAGCTAAAATAAGTCCTGAATATAGTCAGGTGTGAGAAAGAACAGAAAAGAAAAAAGATGGGGAAGGGGATGGGAGAGAAGGAAGGAGTGAGGAAGAAGAGGAGGAGGAGAAAAAAGAAAAGGAAGAAAGGAAGGAGAAAAGGAAAAAGGACAGAAGAAAGGAAGAAAAAGGAAAGGAATAAAGAAAAAAAGAAAGGAAGTAGGAAGGGAGGGAAGAAAGGAAAATGGAAGAATAGAAAGAAAGAAATAGAATTTGAGGTGGATGAGATGAGGATCCATGAGGTAGCTGTCAAGGTTAATTTGGGGAGATTCCAGCATTAGTGACTTCATCTGACCCCACCCTAGAGGAATCTTGACCCCATCACACCAGCACAGCCACAACTGGGGTGTGGGTGCTCTTACCTGCCGTGCCCCGATACTTCCCCACCGAAAGCTTGTAGCGCTCCTTGCTCGATGCCACCTGGAAGGAGTCGTAGACGGCATAGGCAGATTCGTTGGCTGTCTGCAGGTCCACGCGCACTTCGTACTGGGTTGGGGTGCCACTGGTGAGATTGTGCAGCTTGTCTAGTCCTAAAACCAAGTGCAGGAGCAGGCCAGGAGGAAGGACGGCTGTTAGAGCACTGGGCCCACACTCAGGTTCCATCCCCAGCCCCATCTGATGCCCTGGCATAGCCAAGAGGAAGTCGGAGGCCCTTGAACACTGCTGGGGTAACTCAGGTAATCCACAACAACACAGGCCCATCACACAGGATCATCTCAAGCTGACCACTCAAATTCCTTCTGGGGAACCCACCAGCCTAGGTTTTCAGATCATACCCAGCCAGAACTCTTTCATGGGGTCCCCAAAGCCTTCCACATAGGTCCGCCAGCGCTTGAAGAAATCCAATTGCCCTGTATTTCGCCTCTGGAATACCTGAGGGAGACAGACATGGAAATCTAACACCTTCTCACCCTCTCCCAAGTTAGGTCCTGGCTCTAAGGAGCAATTCAGCAAACTTGCCGTTCCCAAAAAATTAGGGGAGAAGGCAGGAGAAATAGATATGGGGATTAGAGCGAAGATCTTGATGCAGTGGAGCTGGATCCCCAGTGCTGTGTATGGTCCCGAGTCCTGATAGGATGGACCCTTGAGTACAGAGGCCAAGAGTCAGTGCTGAGCCCTACTGAGTGTAACCCCAAATTTTAAAAAATGGCCTTCAAATATTCTATTAGTTAATCCTGAGTGAAATGTGAAACAAGCCACTTTATAGGCTTGGTCATAGGACACCCCCAACATGGAATAGGGGGCAGGTGTAGGACAATGAGGGTAGGAAAACAGGTCAGAGAGAGGCACATGGCCCTGCTAGTTGATATTAGGGGGTGGAGTAGGAGATTAAGGAGGGAGGAGGTGGAATAGTCAGCAAAATTCAGTGAGACCTTAAACACTAGACCAGCCATTGGTTCCTAACAAGCTGGTGAAGAAAGAGTGGCTGCTCCAGCGCCCCCCCCTCCAACCCAAACTTCTGAAGAAACTGATCCTTGCTTTTTTTTTAAGATTTCTGTGGGGACCCTGCCCAATGGTTCTTAGAGGTCACCAGGATCCTGATTGGCAATGTGGAAAGTGAGGCACAGAATCCCAGACAGACCTCACACCAACAACTCACATTATCTCCCAAGTGTTCTCTCCTATTATGGGAAAGAAATAGGGGTTTCTGTATGAATCAACAAAAACAACCCCACCCCTCCCAATATCTCTGTCTGAAGACCCGCCCCAGCTTGAGTCTTACACTGCAGGAGAATCAGGATTCCTCTGTTCCAATCAATACTCACTGGATTAAAAGGCAAGATTGTCAGTGAATAAAATCATTGAGGTGGGGCCCAAACAATAGCATAGTAGGGAGGGCACTTGCCTTGCACACAGCTGACCCAAATTCAATCCCTGACATCCCAATGGTCCTCTGAGCACCGCCAGGAATTATTCCTGACTGCAGAGCCAGAAATAACCCAAGGATTACTGGCTATGGCCCCAAAACCAAACAATAACAACAAAAAAATCACTGATCTGGAGCTGGAGTGATAGCACAATGGTAAGGTGTTTGCCTTGCATGCAGCCCCAGAGCCTGCGAGGAGCGAATTCTGAGTGCAGAGCCAGGAGTAACCTCTGAGCACCTCTGGGTGTGGCCCAAAAACAAAAACAAAAAATATATATCATTGATTCTTTAGGACTAATTGCCTCAAGCTTGGGCACTTCCTGGTCAGTGACCCCAAAGGTTCATTTCTGTCTGGTACCTTCAAGCCACACAAATAGTAGGAAGTTCAAAGAGTAGGCAATGAGTGATTTCTAGTCATGCCATGTTTTTTCTCTGTCTCTCTCTCTCTTCTCTCTTTCCCTTTCCCTCATTTCCTTGAGCATTAGAAACATTCCCCTTGTTGGGGCCCGGGAGATAGCATGGAGGTAAGGCGTTTGCCTTTCATGCAAAAGGTCATCGGTTCGAATCCCGGTGCCCCACATGGTCCCCCGTGCCTGCCAGGAGCAATTTCTGAGCATGGAGCCAGGAGTAACCCCTGAGCACTGCCGGGTGTGACCCCCCAAAAAAAAAAAAAAAGAAAAACAGAAACATTTCCCTTAAAAACATTCCCCAAGCCCCCATTTTTTTCTCCCTGTCACCTGTCTTTTGTCAGCTGAGTCACTGGCCCTGAAAGCAGATGCTAAGCTTAAGACACTGAATGTTCCCAGCCTTGCTTGAACTCTGGACCATGGGCATCTGAAGGTAAAGGGCCCTGGTGCTCTGTTCCTTCTATTTCCCATCACTTCCCACTGAAAAATTCCTTCCATTATCAGGTCAACCTCATGTTCTCATTCTGCCTGCCCTGGACAAATCTATTTGCAAAGGGCTAAGGTCTCTCTTGGTGACCCAATCAGTCAGCATCAGTCCCCCAGGGCCCAGTAGGGTTTTTTGTGCTGGTATTTTTAAACAATGCTGCCACTTTACTTTTAAGAAAGCTTTTAAAAGTGCTCCTGCTGTTCTTTGAGTCTCTACAGAGACCCAGAACTGCACTGTACTTGGTTTCTGTGTCCTGGGGTTCAGCCTGGTAAAGCATCCTGTCTCCCAACTCTGAGATGAAACTGGTAACAAATAGTCCATTCATTCCCCCCACAACACACACACACACACACACACACACACACACACACACACACACACACACACACACCTCCAGCTCCCTGCATAAGCCCATTCATCACAATAAAACACCAGGCTCTGAGGCTGGCCCAGGGAGCTGAGAAAAGGTACTTCAGTAGCTGACAATCAAGGCTGCTGCCACTTGACCTCGACAGATTCCAAAGGCACTAAACACAGTGTGTGGATGAGTCTGCAGGCCGCCTTCACCAATTCATGTAGGACCAAGGGTTCCTATTCTCATAAACATGTGGGGAGAAGGGAAGCCCCGAGGAAGGAGATCTCAGGGTTGGGGGACAAGGGGAGGGACCCTTTCTGTTCTATAGAATAACCACTGACCTCTGGAACTCAGTGACATAACCAAAGCAAGAAGAGTAGGGGGATAGGAACATTTCATAGAAAAGCCTCTGGAAAGTCTCTCTCTGATACTGACCTTGGGGTTTTCAAGATGGGAAAACAAAGATGAAAATTGTTGAGTTCAGTTTATTACTTAGTCCCTAATGCTCTGCCTTCCTGCCTCGCAGCTGTACCTCTGTCCCCCTCTGGGCAAAAGAGATGAAAAACACTCACAAGGGTTGAATTTTCTTACTTTTTGTTTTTTAATTTGTCAGGGGGCACCCACAGTAGTGGTCAGGGCTGACTCCTGGCTCCTGCCTCACTCCTTGTAGTACTTAGGGGATCATGTGGGATGTGGGGGATTGAACCCCAGTTTGTCAGACACATACAAGGCCTTATACATTGTACTCTCACTCTGGCCCCTCACATGGGTTGAAATTGTCTTTTTGTTTTGGGGCCACACCTGGCAGCACTCAGGGTTTTTTCCTGGCTCTGTGCTCATAAATTGACCCCTGGCAGGCTCAGCGGACCCTATAAGATGCCAGGGACTGAACACAGGTTGGCCAAATGCATGACAAATGCCCTCCCTCATGTGCTATTGCTCTGGCCCCATGATGATTGATGGTTATGCTGATGTTATTTGGAGGCCACATCTGGTCATGCTCAGACCCTCCTCTGTGACAAAGGAAGCTTTTGGAAGGCCCAGTTTCTCACTGTTCTCATAGTGGGGGGGGGGGGTATCCTGTTTCACCAACACTGCCCCCCCACCCCCCAGTGAACAGAAGCCCCAGCTCATGCCCAGGGGACTCACAATCCAGCCACCGCCATCCGTGTCCATGTCACAGTAGACCTGCAGGGGCTGACTGGCTGTGCCATGTAGGTAGATGGTGTAGAGGCCACTCGCCACGTTGTTGTTCTGCTGGACTTGGCTGCAATCCGTGGGGTATGGGAAACGGGCACCCACTGGCAGTCAATAGGATGAATCGGTCAGGAGAAGGGGAGGTGGGCAGCCCCCCACAACAGGCCCTTTCTCTGATCTTCCATGTCAGGCTAGTTTGTAACTCACTGCATGATTCCTTCCCCCCTCAACTGCACAATTTTCCTCTGTTCTCCAGCAACTTTAAGAATGTTTTAGAAAGAAGAGCTTGCAGTCTATTCTTCCCCAACCAGCATCTCCAATTCCAGGAAACATTCCAGTTCTTGTTTGTCTTTCCTTAGTCACTGAGCCAGGGAACTGGAAGGGGGTGTTCTAAGCCTGCACCCCACATCTCACTTCTGGAGGCAGCTTTCCCAGCCTACCCTGCCTTTTTCTCTGAGAATGAAAATCCATGTTACCTGTCAACAGAGTTGTGGATGCGCTCGTGCTACGGCGATTTCCTTGAAAGGCCAACAGAGAGACCGGATAGGTCACCCCCTGCTCCAGGCCTTGAAGCTCGAATTTCCGGTCCCCTGGTCCAAGGATCACCTCCTAAGACAGAGAAGATAGATGATAGCATTTCAGCATTTTTGCCCTAAAAAACTCAAGACATCAGCAGCATTCCTGAGTGCTTGGTCTTTCCTCAGCTTAGGGGCAGCTCAGAATCTTAGTTTGAGACACTCAAACTCTCAACATCTTACATGGTGGAAGCCAAAAGCCCCAAACAGCACTGAGCACATCTGGAGGGCACCATATCTGGGGAGTACCCACCTATTTTGCCTTTCAAGAGATGTTCAGGCACTGACCATACTCACCAGACAGCCTCAGGTGGGCAGCTAAGACACATGGACACAGGTTTTTGGACACCTGTTCCAGAAACACCACAGACACATGGAGTTTTTGGCAAGACTCCTCTCTAGGAGGAGTTAGGATGGGTTAACCATCCTAGCAGGGTGACCCATGTGCCAACTGGGACTGTGAAGGGTTCAACAAATCCATCCATTTATCCCTCCCCTCTATCACTTCCGGACCATACACAGAGAGAAGGGTCATTTTCTACTGAGATACATTTTGAAAATTGGCCTTCCCTTTCCAGGTAGGTTATATGTCCTTGAAATCAGAGTTAATCAAATTTTTCAATAAATATTAATGGAGGGGCCTGAGCAATAATACGGAAAGGAAGTTCTTTGCCTTCCAAGCAGCTAACCTAGGTTGGGTCCCAAAAATGAATCCTATTCCCCAAGCCTGCCAGGAGTGATTCCTGAGTGCAGAGCCGGGAGTAAGGACTGATTACTGCTGGGTTTGATCCAAAACTAAAAAATAAATAAATATTTATAGAGCATCTACAAGGCACCAGATTATCCCTCTGCTGTGTCATGTAGGCATGGTAGAAAAAAGAACGAAAAACTCTTTGTCCCTTGGGGCCAAAGCAATAGCACAAATACTGTGCTGGAAGTAGCCAGGTATGGTGCAACAGAGAAGGAAACAGAATCAGCTAGACAGTACAGGGCCTCTGTGGTCAGCCTGGGGAATGGTCAGAGGCTGACCCAGCCCAAGTGACAGCTGGTTCCTAGTCTCTAATGACCAACACTGCAGTGAGCCCTGGACACAGCATCACATCCCCAGGCAGGTGTGGGTGGCCAGTACCTTGGCAGTACCATCTGGGAACTGGTAGGTAAGAATGTAGCCGTCAATGGGAGCGTCGGGTGGAGTCCAGGTCAACACACCACCCGACTGTGTCACTGCTGATGGGCGTAGATTTTTAGGAGGGTCGATATCTGCAAATGAAAACACCAGGAAGACATGAGTACCACAGTGCAGCTGGGGCAGAAGTGGGCATAGAGGTTTTGGCTCATTCTTTCTCCCCACATTCTCCTTTTCTTTCTCTCCAGCAGGCTTGGTTCTGAGTGCAAAAATTTTAAGCCCAGACTTCAAATGCAAAGAGACCATGGAGATTTAAAGGCACTGGGCCAAGGGTATGGGGTGGTCCAGAGGGAGTAAAACTGGACTCAATTTTGGCTTCTCATCAATCACCCCAAAAAACTCCTTGAAGGAGAGAGCAGATGGCAAGAGAAATAAGGATTAAGCAAACAATTTCTAGGAAAGGGCATGAAAGTTTGAGAGAGGAGAGATGGTGAAGGACACACACACACACACACACACACACACACACACACACACACTTAGACATTAGGAGGCATTGGCAAATTCCCACCTGGAATGATGAAATGATGAGGATCAGGAAAGAATTCACCCTGGCCTGGAGAGAGACCCCTCTCCATGCACTCTTAATATAGGGCAAAGAGTACTAGGTACCGTATTTGCCGGTCTATAAGACGACCCCCCTAATTTTGCAGTTAAAACATAGGTTTAGGCCTATATTCGCTGTATCAGACAGAACGTTCCTGTGCTGCAACTGTATGTACCACAGTGAGCCAATCACAACAAGCAAAGGTTCAAAGGGTATACTGTAATAGATTTCCTCTCTGACTCTGGCCCATTTGAGCAGGCTTTACAGTGTAGATTCAGGTCCAGAACATCGTCTTATTTGCATGTATCCTAAGACTACTTGGATTGACCGAGTTAGAGAGGCAGTCCAAGCAGCCTTGCAGTGATTGGTGCAGGATCGAGTTGGAAAATTCGTTTTGTGGCAATATTCAGACAATTTTCATTTAGTGACATATTGAAACATTTTTCGGGATATACTCTGTGTATAAGACGACCCCCGATTTTCGGTTGACTTTTTCTTTTGTTTCAAAAGTCGTCTTATATGCTGGGAAATACGGTACTTGGTTTTAAATTTATGAAGATTTTTGCTCCATAGGTCAAGTCCAAGCTGATGTGGGAAATGAACAGATTGAAGTAGAGAACTTTGAGGGCTGGATATAGATAGTACAGTGGGCAGGACACTTGCCTGGCACTCAGCTGACCTGATTTTGAGCCCTGGGATTTCATATGGTCCCTTGATCAGGCATCACCAGGAGTGGTGATGGAAGGAGGCCATTTTATAAAGGGCTCCATGTAGTAAACCTCTTAGGCTTCTCTTTTTCAAGCCTAAGTTTCGATTTGACACTAGCCCCAAGACCATACCAGGTAGCCTATCTGGAAAGGACACAGGGAAGCAGTAGGAAGGTACCCTAGACAGCAGGCAATTGTTTTAAAGATTAGCAGAAGCTAGAACTCCCTCATCCCCTCCCTATATAAACTAGCTTGTGACCCCGAGCAGGGTCAACTCCAGGGGGAGATGGCCCTGGCTAGCCAGTTTGGGGCTGGTGGCTTACGGAATAAAGTCTTGCTGTGCTTTATTTCAATTGTGTGGTCTTGTCCTTTGACTCCAGACCCTAACAGTAACCCCTGAACACTGCTGGGTGTGACCAAAAACCAAAAATGTGTGGGGGTGGGGGAAGAGACCTTTATGTGGTACCTTGCTAAGTGCATCCTGGACTATACACTTTTAGTAAAAAGGGGAGAAGCAGATTGTGTAAGCTAGGAAGGAACAAAGGAGAAGTGGGGATAGTCCTGGGGAGATGGTCGAAGGGACTGGAGCACATGATTTGCATGGAGGAGCCCCAGTTTGGTGTTTATGTCCTGAACACTGTTGGGAGTTACAACTAAGCACTAACGGGAGCCGGGAGGTGGCGCAGGAGGTAAGGTGCCTGCTGCCTTGCCTGCGCTAGCCTAGGATGGACCAAGGTTCGATCCCCCGGTTCCCATATGGTCCCCCGTGCCTGCCAGGAGCGACTTCTGAGCGCATAGCCAGGAGTAACCCCTGAGCACCACTGGGTGTGGCCCAAAAAAAACAAACAAAACAAAACAAAAACTAAGCACTAACACTAAGGCCCCTGAGCACCACCAAGTATGGTCCCAAAGCCAAGAAAATAAAGGAGAGGATGCAGAGGGTTTTTCTTTGTTCCTGGACTGGAGAAAAGGCAGCAGAAAAGCAGGAAGAAGTTTGAGAGGCCAGTAGGAATTTGAGGGCACAGCAGAAACTCTAGAAGAACTGGTCAGACAAGTTTTTTTAAAACAGAATTAGACATGAATGGAAATTTCCATTTGGACAAAAAATAGGTGATTTTAATTTAGGAGTTTCCCAAAAATAGATTCCTCCCAGCTATTTTCTGCCCAGTAGCATTTCAGTGGAGAACAGAATTGCAGGATTTTCATAGAAATCTTGCAGCTGTTGCTTTGAGTTGGAATGTTCGGGAAATTTGGAGTTTTTGGACCATCAGCTTGGTTTGAGTTTCTAAAATGGAACATCTGGTATGGGTTTTGGTTTAACTGTTAAGGGGAGAAAAATAAAATTTCCTGCTTGCAAAAATCACAGCAACGACACCATGACTATTTCAATATCAAGGGGACCCCTTTTTGCCCACCTGATGCCCTGACTTTGTATTTGTCATATTCCTTTTCTTTTGGGGGGTGGGGTAGCTCCTTAATAGTGCTGAAGAGATTTAGGGGATCCCTGGGCAAACATTTCAATAGCAGAGAACAACAAGAGCACTTCCCAGTTCTCAGCAGTACATCTTTGACCACTGAG
>PVKC010035855.1:0-13374 GCA_004027635.1 Crocidura indochinensis
TGTGTGTGTGTGTGTGTGTGTGTGTGTGTGTGTGTGTGTGTGTGTGTGTGTGTGTGGTTTTTCAGCCACACTCGGTGATGCTCAGGGGTTACTCTTGGCTATGCACTCAGAAATCCCTCCTGGTGTGGGGTACCATATAGGATGCTGAGGGATAGAACTTATTTATGCCTTACCTCTAGCTCTATCACACCGGCCCTTCTCATATCTTTTCTAATTCTTTCTTCCTCTACTTCTTTAATATATATATATTTTCTAGATTTCAAGAGTACATATAGCTCATTAGTGACTTACATGTTCTAATATTGACCCACTTGCCTATTTACTTTAAGCTGGCATTGGCTTGTTTAAAGAGAAATTTTTCTTTTCTGAAAATTCATGATTGCAGTTGTTGTCGTGTGAATCTGTCTTTATAAAATGTCTCAAAGACTTGAAGCCATGGCCTCATGGTGTGGTGAAAAGAACTTACTTGTCTTTTGCAAGCAAGGGATAGGCCACAGTTTAACTCCTATCCCTGCCACTTTCTGAGTGACCTTGACAAGTTATGCTTCATGTCTAAGCTTGATTTCTCTTCAGTTGGATGCAATGGCAACTCTTGCTTCACAGGGTGTTAGATGATGGCAGTGCCATGAAACAGCAGCAGATTAGACAGATCACAAACATTTATTTAATGGAAACAACTGTGACTGTTTAGATTCTGCAGCTTAAATGTTGGTGAACAAATCTTCTGTGAATCCCAAATTCCTCTGCTTTCACTTTAATTTGACATTTCTTCTTTTAATTTTGTGCATGCAATGACATAACCAAAACACCTGGCATAACAAGGTGTCCTTATAATGTGAGGTATTTAATTTCTGAAGGTACTGACCCACTAAAAATTATTGAAGAATGGTTATTAAATCAAAACCCAGTTCATCCCATGATCTCTCCTTTTCACATATGTTCTTTGTGTCTTTATTCTGTCAAACATACAAAAAGCATACCACTTAATTTATTCCCACCCTATCTTTGAAAGCTTGGGAAAAAAACTGTATCTTTACTTTAAGAAGATTATCATTTATGTTCATCCTTCACATCAAGTACAAGAGTTCTTATATCAACGATTGTGTGTTTATCTGTCTACCCCTTCACTTACTCTCCCTTTTCCTCCTCTCAACTCTAGCTTTAGCAACACCAGACTTTGGATGCATTCTATATATCCTCACTATAGCTCATATTCCTCAGTTCCTTTTCCCACCAGAATATTCTCTATCAGAATCTTCCCCTAAATTTTGTCTGAGTCTTTCTCAGTCATTGTCAGAGGAGTCCTCTTAGCCTCTCCCCTGACACAAACCCCTGGCACAAAGTATTGCTTTTAGCATTTTAGCAGAGAATAGAAATGTAATTAGCAAGCACTGAGCCTATACATTAGCTAATACTTTTACATTTTTCTAGTCATCTAACAAGTTACTGTTCTATTTTACAAATGATGAGACCAAGAATTCATTCATTGCTTGATTCAGTGTTGATTGCCAGGCACTGATCAGCAGCAGTAGCAGTGTTGACCTCTTAATGTATTATAGGACATGGGGTGAATCCAGGAGAATGAATGGACAGTTCCAATTGTGAAGAAATGTGGTATGAAAGAGAACAGGCAGTCAAGGTCATATTGAATGTTAGGGAATATGATCCTAAATGTAGGCATTTTAGTTAAGACTCAGGGAGGAGAAGGAATGACAGAAGCTGATCTATATTTGGATGGTTTGATTTTACCTTACCACCTGAATTTCCATCTCTATAAATATTTTCACTTACATTATTGTCTTTTAACTTGTGATCTACATCTTTCTCTCTAATAGATTATTACCCTGTGAACAGGTACTGGGTACATTGCAAAAATTACAAACATGGTCCCCCAAACCTGTCATCTAATGGTGATAAGTCTTTGGAATGTCAGCTGCATTCTCACATATATCATTTTTTACCATATTTCTTTAGAAAGTCATTTTCTCATGTGCTTAAATCCACTACTAACAATGCCAGTAAGAGACCAGGTTGAGTGGTTGAATTAAGGTAATGAAATTAAATGTGATTGAGGATTATGAAAATTGAGAATCGGTGATGACTATTTCTAACCAATTAGACCTGTCCCATTGCACTCTAGTTAGGAGAAGATTCTAACTTTAAGGTCATGGGAGCTGTAAGCAACAAGAGTAATAAAATTCCATAAGAACCTATATCAAATCTACAAAAATTTCTGGTGCACTCGATTAGTTCACCCAAAGACAAATCACCTAACAGCATCTGTTCAGTGGATCCCTATCTTTAAATGACACATGAATTATAAATGATCATTTAATTTTTAGCATAAATTTCTTTAACTGCATGTACGGTTTGCAAAAGTGCTGAATTTCACGATGTAGAATCTAACCAACATTGCAATATAGTTTTCTAGTAGCCTCCAAGCATCCAGATTCTCCGCATTCTAAAACTTCTCTTAGCTAAGCCGTGTTCTATTTTATAGGCTGTGGTATCCAGGGTCAGTGTGCAATAGTTGTAGCAGTTGGAATTATCAGTTCTGCAGCAGGTGACTCTTGGAAGCAGCTCATTAATCTAATTGCAATGACACTAAGCTTGCCCTTTTGAGCTTGCCCTTCCAAACCCTCCATAGCTCAATTACATTACTGCCTGTTATCTCAACCATTTTTGGAGATGAAAGAGGTGGTGCTGTCCTATGCCAGGCACAGAGCTAGTGATGCAAACAATATGTAGTGAATGAGTATTTTTTTCTTGACACTTAGTAGCTCACTGACTCACAGGGTTGACAAACATATCCACAGAGTCCATTCACTCACACATATATGTGCAAACAACATTATAAGAATCTGGAGGGGTTACAGTCAGAAGAATGATTAGTACTAATATGGTAAGTAGAAAGATGGATGAAAGATCTCTCAGGCAGCTGAAAATCATCCTGTGTCTTAGGAGAATGAATGAATTTAGTCAAGTAAAATGGGGAAGATATTATAGAAATAGACCATAATCCAAGGTATGAGACCAAGTAGAAAAGATGGTATGTTTGTTTTTATTGTTTTTTTGTTTTGGTTTTGGTTTTGGTTTTGGTTTTGGGTCACACCCGGCAGAGCCAGGTCACACTCCTGGCTCTGTGCTCAGAAAGTGCTCCTGGCAGGCACAGGGGGACCATATGGGATGCTGGGATTCGAACCACCATCCGTCCTGGATCAGCTGCCTGCAAGGCAAATGTCCTACTGCTATGCTCTCTCTCCGGCCTCATTTGGGGTCTTTTAGTGCCCACAAAAACCAGGCAAATGAGGTAGATACCTGAAAAACCAGATGGGTGTATGTCTGGCACATTGGTATGTTCTTGATTTTAAGAAATGTCCTGACTGTGGCTAGAGAGATAGTTCAGCAGTTAGGGCATTTGCTTTGCATGCAACCAATTCAGTTTTGATCCCTGACACCCTACTGACCCTGAGCTTACACTCTAGAGTGCCAGAAGTGACTACTGAGCAGAGCCATAAGTAAGCCTTAAGTACCACTAGTTTTGGCCCAGAAATAAGAACAAAAAAAATATTTTCCCTTCAATTTAGGCACAGTTATTTGTATATATTTTATTTAAAAATAAACTTCCACAGGAAATAAGTTGCATTTATTCAGTATGTCTGTATCATTTGTTGTAAGGATTATCCAATATCATATTTCTCCAGTTTGATAAGCAGAGATTGTAATAGTTATTATGGGCAAATCCTTGCTTAGCCTCAAGTCCATAGCTAACGTGAAAATGAAAACAAATTTAGTTGCAGCACTTAACCCTCACATGTACTGGAAATAAGGAGACCACATGTTGATAAGGTTGTTATGGAGAACTACATTCTGATCATAAATCTGTCTCTGCCAAGAGGGATGTTTTGAATTCTGCAGTCAAAATTTCCACTTAGCATCTTTTAGTACTGAAATGTTCTGAAGGACACCAGGTTCAGAAAAAGTTGAATTGCTAAAGCATCGTTGAATGTGTCTGCTCTGTCTTCTAGTGACACTGTAGTGCCCTTGTAAAGACTGGGATCCCTATTTTCCTGATGGGGGCCATCAGGGAATGGTAAATACTGCAGCAAACTGGAGAGCACGTTCTGAGAACAGTCATTTTGCAACTCCAGCTGCCCAATGATTGCAAAGCATGAAACTTTTCAACAAACACTTGCCGAACAGAAACGCCTGCCAAAATAAGAAACCTGACAAACAGAACATCCATATGCTGAACCATATCGATCCTTATTCCTAAACATACTTGTTTTAAAAGCTCCTGAGGGTGCCGAGTTAATTTTCAGAGATCTGCTTTGCTTATAGTTTTCCTAACCATCCTTCTTTCTTCCCTTGCTTTTCAGAAAGAGATGACGAGCAGGATGTGTCATTAACAGCCTATCTCAGCCTTTGGAAGAAAAAGGAGAGCTGTTTCCTCCCAGATTCCCGTGTGGGCAGAAGACCTTTGGGCAGAAGTGGCCCTCTTCCTACCCGAAGCATGTGGAGACAAGCAGCGACTCTTGAGAGACATTCCCCACCCATTTTGTGTGCTCTTAACCCTCTCAGTGCTGCTAGCCAAGGCCCGTGGAGCTGGTTAACCCGGCGAGAGAATCATCAACTCCTGGCTTAGGAGAAAACCTAGGCACTTAGCCATTGGGCACCTTTTTGTCTGTGACCTGCCGCTTAAGCTTTACTGGAATTCGGGTCCTGAGACTGAAATTCTTACCTGCCTTGTCAGTTGGCTGATTCCTGTAATATGTTTTCTAAGTGCCGAATGAATTTTGGAAGTCTGTCTGTGCAGCAAGCTTTCCTGTAACAAATCTATCCTGAGTTCTCACCTCCTGTAGAACTGTGGCTCTGGAGAGACCCGAGACCCCACCTAATAGGCAGTTTGGACAGGGACCATTACATTGGAATTGCTCTTCTCAACCCCAAACAGGGTCTGCTAACTTAATTTTAGTTACTGGCAAAGATTGGTTGCTAGTATAAGGTTAAGTTGCCTGTTCACCCTGAACAGAAAGTGTGTGTGTGTGTGTGTGTGTGTGTGTGTGTGTGTGCGTGCGTGCGTGTATCTGTGTGGGTGCGTGTGCACACACATGCATGAGTATGTTTATATAACCACCCTCATTCCTATCTTCCATTCAAGGTCATTTTTCTCTGTTTCTCAGTAGAGAAATGGCCAAGAATGGTCAGCAGAAGCCCTGAATCCAATTAGAGCAGTGTTTGTTCTTTGTTTAAGGGTAGGGAGTCACGGCTGTCTCTGCATAAAACTGAAATTTCAGTGAAAAGCAATAGTACAATTGGTTATTTGGTGCACGGTGCTCAAAAGCCAAGCCTGTTGACTTGCAACCTTCCCAGCTGGCCAAGCATCTGAATCCAGTCAATGTTTTCTTTCTCTCCCTCCCTCATCTATTGGCATATTATAGTAGGGTACAAAATTACTAACTGCTCCTCTGATTGTGCCACAGTTGCCAAGGTGACGGTAGAACTTAAGCTAACTTCCACCTCCTTTTCCTCTCCATTTTCCTATTCCAGTAGACAGAATATCACATTCTGTGCTACATCTTGTCTTTTAAACTTATAAATGAGTTTTAGGAGAAGAAATATTGCCTTCTCTGACTCATTTATGAATCTGTGGTGGTCCTGAGAGCCTGTGATGAAAGGGAAATAATACTCCCAGGGATCATTTGGATTTAATAAAAATATCAGTTGGTGGAGGGAAGTAGATAAGAATGTATTAGTGCATTTTAATATAATATTAATTAAAGTATACCTAAGCAACTCTGATTTTGTTTTATTATTTGTAATGTATTAGTTAAATGTGATTGATTGCAACAACAACCTGGAAAACATAACATTTTCCTTTGACCAAATTAAGAAAAAACTGATTTTCTAGACATAGCGACTCTCTGCATGGACCTAACTCAGAAAGCTCACTGACCTTTGCTTTGTATCTTATACAAGTTGTCTCATGGAATTAAATTGCTGCTACCTCTTTCTATAGTGTTGTACTTTGGTCAACAACATATATGTCTTTTTACACCTCTCCCAAGTCTCTTTGGGAGGATAAAATTATGTTTTTCTCAGTGTCATTTGTGAATAGAATATCTAGCTGTCCTGAAGATCAGAGAGCAAGAAAGTAAAAGTCCCTATTTCACATAAGTGACAGACAGTAAGAACCACTTTAGAATGTTGAACATGGAACAGAGATGACAGCATGAGGCCTGTGCCCTAGAAAGAACTCTGGAGCTCTTTCCCATAGAAAACCACTAGATTTTTGCATTAAAAAATTGGCTATGTTCCTACATTTCAATAACACCTAATCAAACAGGATACTGGACACTTCTTTAATGCTCTTAGAGGTTTTTCCCTATTTGCACATATGGAATTTCTATTCAGTTTTAAAATCCAATTTTTTTAACTTCTTAAAATATCTCTCCCTGGTATTTTGCTAGCTGCACTAGTCCACTCTTCAGGATAAGTTCTTATTAAAACATTTTGATTATTTCATTACAGAATGCTCCTATTTCAGAACATTGTCAAATTCAAGAAATATATATTTGTAGGCATTTTTATCTCTTGGACCAGATTATTTTATAAGTAAGTCTACTGCAAGAGAGGTATCTCAGCTCCTGATGTCCTTCCTTCAGACATCTCCTGTTCTCATCAGCAGAAATGCACCATGCTTCTTCCTCCCAACCTGATGGGTTCTATTGTTTCATTTTCTACCCTTTTCTGGTTTTGAGAAATTTCAAAGTAAAAAATTTGGGGAAGGTAAAATGAACACCGATAAACCTTTTACTTCAACACATCTGTTAATGTTTTTCAAACTGTCAACATATAAACATAAATATATATTCTTCTTGTTTAAGAATTTTAAAATAAGTCATAAACATTGGAAAACTTTAAAATGCCTTATCAATAGTCCTAAAAATGTCAATACCTTTTTTTTTCCCATATGGGGCCTAATCAAGTCTTACACGTGGCATCTAGTTATCTACTTTTAGTGGATTAAAGTTCTCAGTGTGTGCTTGTGTGTCTGTGTGTGTGTGTGTGTGTGAGAGAGAGAGAGAGAGACAGAGACAGAGACAGAGAGAGAGGAGAGTTTAAGAGTTTAGGCTGATTTGTGTATAGAATGTCCAACAACCCGGATTTTTCTTTTTATTGTTTCTTCATCATTTTATTCAGGTTAAACTTCGTTAACAAGAATACTATATATGGGATATTGTGCCTTTCCTCTTGTATCACATCAGGAAATATATGTCTAATTGTCTCTTTTTAGAATATTGTATTTGGTTAGTGATTTCAAGGTGTTGCCAGTGATCACTTCATTATAAAGGCCCACAGTTCATAATGAAGATATGAAATTCTATGCACATAACTTTTAAGGAGTATGAGTGCACATATGTGCTTTCTTGATATTCTAAGAGATAGACAAAAGTTCTAAAGGATTATAACTATCAGTTTGATATAGCAATGGCATAGATTTCACATTATTTAATAGAGATAAGGGACACAAAGGATGTTCAAGCAACAAATATGCCGGCAGAATTTTCATGGTCTCTGTAAGTCAGAGTTCAAATACATCTAAGTTTTTTTTTTCCACTCTTATGAACATACATTTCAAGCCTGGATTTATTTTGAGAACATACATTCTCCTTGAAGAAGATTGTCCATTGGCACAAAATTTATTTAGGTCAGGAAGATTTTAGATACTAAAATGTAATTGTATTCTGCCCCTTAGAGGGTCATAGCATATGAAGACAGATATACAGTATATGTAAAATGCTACCAAGATTTCATGGGATTATGGAGATGATTAAGAATGAGATGTCTGAAAAGACTCTTTTTTAATTGGTCTAGAAATTCTCATCTAGTGTCAGTTTCTGCCTCTAAGTTGAATTCTCTCTTCCTGGCCTGAAAGAATTCTAAGAACCAGGGCAAGCAAAGACATAATGAATAAGATTTTTATTTGAAGATTTTCATCAGTTATCCTTCTGCATCTTTAGAGTTCTGACAAAATTCTCTTAGCAGTCTACACCCTCTATTGCTAATGTTTCTGATTGCCCAGAGTGAATCCTTCCTGAAGCTTTTCTTATCACTGTGCAACACAGATATAACCTAAAACAGAGAGCACAGTTAAAGAGACTATTGCATGCTTTCTCTGGATATTTTTATATATTTACAAATTCTATTTTCTTTTATGGTTTCCCACCTACAGAATTCTTATTGAGATTTTATTCTGATTATTGTTGATCATTTTGGTTTATCATTCTGAGATTCCTTCCTATCATTAACATTCCTCATAAAATTACATTGTTTTCTTTTGTTTCAATCACTTCTAATTTGCAAAGCACTGATGGAGTTATTTTCATCTTTTTATAGTAATTTGTGCTCCTTGGTCGTTCTAATCACTGATGGACACACATTACTTTCTATGATCCCTAGTCATATCATTTCCACACATATGGGTGCTATACTATGAGAAGTAGAAATAAGTTAGGAAAAGCATAGCCATATCAAGAAAGATGGGCAAAGGCAAAATCATTTTAAAAAAATTGACATCTACTTGGGTAATGCTGTTGTCATCTGTACTATGATCAATTTGGTGTTTTTGTTATTGTACATGTTGTTATTGCTGTTGTTTTTGTTTTGGGGCCACACCCACTGATACTCAGGGGTTACTTCTGGCTAAGCACTCAGAAATTGCTCCTGGCGTGAAGGACCATATGGGATGCTGGGGGATCGAACCACAGTCCCTCCTAGGTCAGCCTCATGCAAGGCAAACACCATACCACTGTACCACCGCTCTGACCACTCAATTTGGTCTTTGATGAAATGAAATTCTCTCCTAGAATTAGTCAAAATGTATTTTAGAAATAATGTGAGGGATTTTGTCCCTTTAAATATTAAGTCAACAACCAATTATTTTTTATAATTTGCTGTTTCATTCTGAGAAGTTAGTAATTTTGGGTAAGATTATTTTCAATTAATAAATAATGTTTTTTATAACTTTTAGGGTGAAAAGTCCATTTCTAATTTGATAAGCTGTTTTACTAGCTTTTATTATTCCAATTTCAAAGTTTTCCAGTATCTTTTCTAAATGCACCAGAAAAATATTTACTATATTTTATTTCCGTTTGTGATTTATGAAGACTGTAAGATTAGAATAATTTCGTTAAATCAGTTATAAAAGCAAGAAAAAACTACAGGATATTTATGAAATCACTTTTATGTGAGATTAAGCATTTACATGTCACAAATAAAAGACATTTAACTATCATATACTCGGCCTCAATTTATTTCTTTAACCAATATGTTGTTTATCTTGCAGTTGTCCTGAATCGGGGAAAAAGATAATTTTTTAGAATTCAGAAATCGGTTCTGGCTTGGGGGAGCATATGGGACCCCGGGGATAAAACCATGGTCCATCCTAGGTTAGTGCATGCAAGGCAAACTCCCTTGCACTTGCACCACCACTTTGACCCCGAAAAAGAGTTATTTTATCTATTTATTTATTTACTTTTGGTTTTAGGGCCACAGTGGTGGCTCTCGGGGGTTATTTTTGGCTCTGAGCTCAGAAATCCTCTTGGCAGGCTCAAGGGACCATACGGTATGCCAGGGATCGAACCTGGGTCCATTCCAGGTCTTTTGTATGCAAGACAAATGCCCTACCACTATGCTATCACTCTGGCTCCCACCAAAAAATTATTTTAGAAGCATATGCACACATTTTTACTTTAGCAGAAGTTCTCTTACAGAATTTCCTGGGGGTGGTGGAGGTTATGGATATAGTCCATCTTCTCAAAATATTTGTTATACATATATTTTCTTATAATATGGTTCAATATTTAATTTGAAAACAACATGGCATGAAAACATTAAAAATATACATTATAGGGGGCCGGGTGGTGGCACTGTAGGTAAGGTGCCTGCCTTGCCTGCACTAACCTAGGACGGACTGCGGTTCGATCCCCCGGTTCCCCATATGGTCCCCTGTGCCTGCCAGGAGCGACTTCTGAGCGAATAGCCAGGAGTAACCCCTGAGCATAACCGGGTGTGGCCCAAAAAACCAAAATATATATATACATTATAGAAGAATGTCAACCAGAGTAATATAAACCCGAGTTTTAATATCAGCTTTGCCTCATTTGGGTGACCTTGGATATTATATCTAATTGTCTGTGCCTCAGATTTCTGTATTGAAAACTGGGCTTATAGATTGATTCCTATGTAATGTAACATCTGGTTCTATAAAGTAATATGAAAATTTTATTTGAAAAATAATTTGGTATCTTATTATCTAGTGTAATGTCAAGTGACTAAGTGTTAAGAGTCACTAGTCAGTCATTATAAATTACTCCAAGAATGTTTCAGATAAATTCCTGTCAGAATGTATTAGTTATGCCTCAGATTCTAGTTTCTTGACTTTGCTACAGACAAGAACCTCAAGAGGGAGCCAGAGAATTAAGTACATAAGCAGTTTATTAAAACAAAGTATATACTCAAGAATCAAAGTACAAACATACCTAAAGAGAGTAGCATTATTTCTAAGTAAGACATATACTTTTTATAGAGTACATACTCAAGGCATATTAGAGTCTAGTTTCTTAAACTGAGTCGCAATTCCACATCAGATTATATAGCAGGCTTTGTAAAGATTTTTTTAGGTAATGATCTATTGTAAGCAGAAAAAGTTCAAGAAACATTGTTCTAGAAAGAATAACGTTTTATTAGGGCAGAGCAATAGCACAGTAGGTAGGGTGTTTGCCTTGCATGAGGCCGACCACAGTTCAAGTTCTGGTATCCCAGATGGTTTTCCAAGACTGCCAGGAGTAACTTCTGAGCACAGCCAGGAGTAACTCCTGAGTGCTGCCAAGTATAGCCCAAACCCAAAAACCAAGAGCAAACAAACAAAAATGAATATTGATTTCTACATAAAAGTCTATGTTATAGGGGTATAGAAATGGGATAAATGAAATAACACTGGAAAATAAATAAAAATTGAAGGAATGATGGAGGATTTGGAGTGATTTCTTGAACTTAAGCACCAATTTTGAGGGGATTGGGGTCAAACCTGGTAGTACTTGGAAGTTATTCCAGGAACCATTTAATGCTAGGCCGATGAGGTGTTTCAAATCCATGTCTCTTGCCATAAAGCGAGTGCTTAACTCTACCACTAGCCCACACCTAGATTCGAATCATATTTGGTAACTTCTTGGATTGATATGGCAATTGCTAACTGTCAAGACTTGAGTATGGGGCATAAGGAGTAGCAAAAGTGGTAAGGCGTCTGCCTTGAGCGCACTAGTCTAGGATTGACAGCGGTTCCATCCCCACCCTCCCCACGTCCCACATGGTCCCCCAAGCCAGGCGCGATTTCCGAGTGCATAGTCAGGAGTAACCCCTGAGCGTCACCGGGTGTGGCCGAAAAACAAAACAAAAAAGAAGACTTGAGTCTTTCTTTTTTATTAACTAATGTACATTTATTAAAATGGGTGTATAATGTTTGCATTTATAGTGAAAACATTTAGTTGTGGGTTTGGGGACATACTAGTTGAGATCAGGTCTTACTCCTAGCTTTGTGCTCAGGAATCGCTCCTGGGGGGCCAGAGAGATAGCACAGCAGCAGGGCTTTGCCTTGCATGTGGCTGACCCAAGAGGGACCAGCTCTATTCCTGGCATCCTATATAGTCCCCCAGCCTGCCAGGGCGATTTCTGAGAGTAGAGCCAGGAGTAACCCCTGAGCACCATTGGGTGTGGCTCCCAAACCAATCAATTAATCAATAAATAAATAAAGTTTAAAAACATAATTTATAAAAAGGACTCATTCCTGGTGTGCTCCAGAGGCCATATGCAATTCTGGCAACCAAGTAATGGACAGTGACATTTAAGCCAAGCACTTGAATGTCTGCACTATCTGTCTGGCCCCTGGATTAAGTTTAATATCTGCTGCAGAGGAAATCATAATTGTAACATGACCTCTTTTATCAGTAAGTATTTAAATCTAAAATTTTGCAAATGAATATATTGCATAAAGGGAAAAGCCTCCAACAGACTCCTATGTTAGTTCAGAAATAATATTACGAAATATTCTCTGTGCTCATGTCTCTGCAATGATGTATTTGGTGTTGTTAAAAGCTTTACATTGAGATCAAAGAAGCAGCAGCATTTAGAAACTTCTATGACTTACTTTTCTTATTTAACCAGTCCTCTGTACTGTTTTCCACAGGGTTAGAACCAGTCAGCATTCTCACCAGCAGTGAATGAAAGTTCCTTTTATATCACATCCCCCCAACACAGATGGTTCACAATATTTTTGATATATACCATCCTCACTTATGTAATTTGATATCTTATTTTCATCTTCATTTGGATTTCCCTAATTGTTGCGTATGTAAACATTTCTAATCCTATCATGATCTGGAATTGTTCTGGACCTACCCTGATTGGTGTCTGTGCCCTGCCCTAGGGAGTGACCTGGCATTCTGCCCCTACCCTAGGGTGTTACCTGATTCTGGGGTATAAAGCAAAGGTCTGTGGAAGGTGAGGGAACTTTTTGGTTGGAACTGATGCTGAGTCATTGGACCTCAGTTCTTTCCACCGAATAAAGCTGATATTTCCACTGACTCTCCGTGAGCTGTTTACCCGCCGATTCACCTCAGAACCGCTGGTTACTGGGTGGTAGACGCGTTCTCCGAGCTGAGGGGATAGAACTCGTCTTACCTTCCTCCACCAGTGAACCTCTCCTGGGACGGATTATTTCATACCTAATGATAAGTGATTATTTGGGGAGGGGTTTTGGGTATGGTCTCCCCCCCACCACCACCAAAAAGCCCCATCATATCCTGCAATGAGCACTCAATTATTACAACTGGCAGGTTTGGGGAACCATATGGGATGCGAAGGATCAAACCTGAGTCAGTCGCATACAAAGCAAATGCCCTACCTGCTGTGCTATTGCTCTGCCCCAATGAGCATTTTTGGGCGGGTTTTAGGGTCACACCTGGCTGCGCACAGGGGTTACTCCTAGTTCTATGCTCAGAAATAGCTCCTGGCAGGCTCGGGGACCATATGGGATGCCAGGATTTGAATCACCGTTCTTCTGCATGCAAGGCAAATGCCCTGCCTCTATGCTCTTTCTGGCCTCCCAATGAGCATTATTTATGTGCCTATTGACCATCTATTGGTATTCATCAGAGATATGTCTGCTCATTTTTTCTTCCTATTTTTAATAATTTTTATTTTGACCAAAGTTGATTACATATCTTTCACAGTAATATTTTAGGTAAATATTGACATTGAATCAGGGGAATTCCCACCACCAAAGTTGTCCTCCCACCACACCCGTTCCCAGTA
>PVKC010035856.1:0-13365 GCA_004027635.1 Crocidura indochinensis
TTTTTGGTTTTTGGGTCACACCCGGCAGTGCTCAGGGGTTACTCCTGACTCCATGCTCAGAAATTGCTCCTGGCAGGCATGGGGGACCATATGGGGCACCGGGATTCGAACCGATGACCTTTTGCATAAAAGGCAAACGTCTTACCTCCATGCTATCTCCCAGGCCCCAGCACTCTATATTCTTAACCATTATATTACTTTTGTATAATATCTTACATAAAAATATGCATAGGCAATAAATTATTGTTTTCTGTGACATCTGCAAATTCTTTTCTAACTTTTTTTTTTAAGCCAAGCCCATTTGGTGATTGGGGCCTACTCCTGGGACTGTCCTCAGGGAACAATCCTGGCAGTGCTCAAGAGACCAAATGTGGTACCAGGGATTGAACAAGTTTGGGCTGAAAGTTACTCAATGCTACTATAGCTCCAGTCCCATAACTTTGATTTTTAATAATTATGTTGATAATATTGATGATTTCAGAAGGATTTATTCAATTGTTTGAGAATAAATGCAAATAAAATTACCTTTTGATTTTATATTCAGATTATTATTGCTCAATCAGTTTTATAAAAAATTGAATCATTGTTACAGAAATAAATATGATTAATTCTTGACATTATCTTCAAGTATTATAGTTCATATTTAATGCTGCTTGCAAGTCATCAGAAATATTACATGCAAATATAAATTAAAATGTGATATCAAACCAACCATAGTCATATATAAAATTATATACAGCTATAAACAGATAAAACAATTGCCAATAATAAGCTACCTACTGTCTCATATATTATAGAATGTATACTGATTTGATGTTAAATTTCTAATGTGTTATTATATTTTGGAAAATCAAATAAATATTACAGATTTACCGACCAAAATCATTGCTGTAGTCTATCAGATTTACTAACTTTACTCTTAAGTGTAATATTAGCAGACACTAAGCTTATCCCAACATTTAGATGAAAACACATTCTCTAATTTTTTTTTTAATTTATGGAGATTTAAGGTAAACTGATCAAAGTAAACAATTTTATAGGTTAGTGGAATTACCAATTGGAAAAGATCAACTATTAATATAAAATCTAAAAAAATTGTTAGTTTGGGAATCTGAAAAAGGAAGTTGCTTGTCTACAAGAGCCACTATTTGGAAGTTGGAAATGCACTAGATGAAGTCTAATATTGCACAAATGTTGCTCCTTTGTTCCTCTAGACAATGCTTTTCTTAAAACTACCTCAGGTTCTAAGAAAATGCATTATTAATGGGCCTGGAGCAGTGGCACAAGTGGTAGGACAATTGCCTTGTATGAGGCTGACCCATTATGGACCAGGGTTCGATCCACAGAGTCCCATATCGTCCCTCAAGCCTGGAAAGAATTCTGAGCACAGAGCCAGGAGTAACCCCTGAGCATCACCGGGTGTGGTCCAAATGAAAAAAAAAAAAAGCATTATTTATTTCTTCTCATTTTCTCTCTATATATGATCATGATAAAGAAACATACTAAAATGCACCTGAACTCATTAGAACAAATTGTGATATTATTGTGTATGCAATAAATATATAATTGAATACTAAATATTACTCTAATCCATTTTATGTTATCACTGATAACTGATGCAAACTTTTATGTTAAAAGTATGTTTTGCTGATGAACAAGTTTTCCCACATAAATTAAATAATTTATTCCTTTGAAGAATATAAAATGAAACACTTAGAAAACTGAACTATCTCAGAGACAACATAAAGATTTGTTCAAATAAATCATGGCTTAAATCACAAGTTATTGAAAAAAATTTTAAGGATGCCTAAAGTGTATATTGAGTTGTAAAATTATTAACTGAACTTGAATCATAATTTAAAGCTCTGAAAATATATCATAGCAATTATATTGGGCATAGTGTATTTTGTCACCTGTTTTAAATTTTCATGCCAAAACGTGACTTCTTTTTTGAGCTTATTATTGGCACAAAAATGATAAATTGTGTTAGGATTGGTTTAATGAAAACATTCACTATCTCTCTTACAAGGTGCTCTTTATTTTTTAATCTAATTTGACAGAACTTAGTAACACATATTTGTCTAGACTTTGGGAAAATTACATACCAGTGATTATTTTCAAACATAAATAATTATTTTATATCTATAAGGAATACAGCACTACGAATAGATAAAAAGAATTATTTCTTAAAGTTTTTTTTTAATAGTGCAATAGAATGACTTTGGGCTGAGTAGGGACCAATTGTTTTTTGCTCTTATGAACAGGTAGACACTAAATTAGCGTGCTGTGTACAATTTGACCACTGAAAGACAAATGTTGAGGGCATTCAAGGGGCCCCATCCTCTTCAGGACCAAAAGAATTTTCTGACTGCTACACTTCAAAAACAGCTGCAAGAGAGCAGCCCGTGTTTTAAAGCTGCTTCTGAGATGAGTGGAAGTCCATTTCCCTCTTCTATCTGTGTCTTTCAAGAGCAGGAGATGGAGTCTATTTCTCAGAAGTCTGAAGGGAAAAAGAACAAATGGAACTTTACCTTAAGAAATCTAAATTACTTACATGTAACCCCAGGGTCATTCAGTTTCCTAAGAAAGCCCACCCCTTGCTGGCGGAACCACAGTATATTCACCTCTGCATCTGTGCATACTACATGGCCTTGAAGTCACTAGTTTTCACGGGGCCTTTCTTTTTGGTGTGTTTGGATCTCTGCCTGTTTACTACAGCGCTCCACCGCATGAAAAGAAGCCGCCTGGGATGTTTTATCTCTTGTCTGAGCTTGCTTCAATTAAATTAATGGACCCATTCAGCTCACTCTTTCCCCTTTCAGATGCACCCCTGATGAATACATTAAAAAGATCTTAAGTCTCAAGATGGTACATCATGGTATTAGCCAGGGCACTCATTTCCCTCTCTCTTCTTTTTCTGTAAATCAAATAATTAATGAGATCTCCACCTCAATAAAGCACTTCATCAATATTTTGTGGCAAAAGGAAAAATGCCCTTTTGGCTTGTGATACAGCTTTTATCTCTATCTGTGTTGGATTTTTTTGTGTGTGTGTGTGAGCATATATAGTAATATTGAAAGGACAAAATAGTGACTGACTCCTGTAGTTCGTTCTTCAGAGTTTATATGGATTCCTTAAAGACACTTTAAACTGTTATACAGAGATGCAAGTGACAAGCTGCTTAATTTGGTCTCATTGTTCGTATTGAACCTGAAGTTGTAAGCTTGGGTAGAATTAGGCTAGAATTCAGTGCCACAGGAGGCTGGCATGGAGCTGGTGGGAGGTACACATTACATTAGTCAAAAAAGTAAATAGTTGCTTATAATTAGTTGTTTCTTTAAAATGAGTATACTTATTTGTAGTTTTACTTTTAGTGGTTTCTTAAGAAAATGGAATCTGCCTTCTAGCTAAATTTTTAATTTTTAAAAGGACACTGAATACATAACTGTGCATTGGCTGCTTGAGAAGGTACTTTGTAGAGCTCAGAGAAACAACTTTCTTAAACAGGGGAAGAAATTACTTTTTTGTTTTGTGCAAAATCAACAGCTGACCTGGTAGCCCTTTCTCTTGTTTTGAGGAGAGCAACACAAGAAAAGTTCTTGATATATATTTGTATGTATATTATCTCAATATAAGATTCAATTGTAAGATTTTTATTTGGGCAAATATTAATAAGACATACATATATATTAATAAGACATATATGTATATATGCATAATACATATAGAATAAGACACATATATACACAATAAATACATATATATATTATATTCATGATTTGTCAGAAGCCCTAATATTAAACTAGATATAGCAGAGCTTCAATAGGCCTTGAGTTAAAAGAGGATTAACAAAGATAAATCAGAGGGAAAATAGTGATAAGAAAAGGGAAGAAAAAGGAAAGAGAAAATTGAACTTGATGATAGTCCAAATTACTATCATCCAAAACAGAATTTTGCAAACTAATAAAAGATGATGCTGTTATTCTTATCCTGACAGATTAATAATTCATCAATCTATTTTATACATTGGTGACCTGAAACAAACAGAATTTTAAATCATATAAACTGAGTTGGAGAATGAAAGAGGCTTGTTGTTATAAGGGTATTTAATTTTATTAAAGTACAATTAGGAAAGATTCATGATAAAAGGCAAACTAGAAATTAGCAAAGTTTCAAAATATCTTCAAGTGTTAGAAATCCAAAGAGTCTAAAATGTAGCTAGAGATAGAAATTAGGACTTTCATTCATGCTAAATTCAATCTCAAGTGTAAAGATATGCATAGAAATGTGTAAATATAGTCAAAGATTTTTTAAATATGAAATGCTTCATGAATTTGCATGTCATCCTTGCACAGGGGCCATGTTAATCTTCTCTGTATAGTTCCATTTTTAGTATATGTACTGTCTGAGCGAGCACAATATAGTTAAAGTTTTATTTACAATACCATAAGTTATATGTTGTACATAAAAATAGCTAGTTCAGTGACATCATTTTATTAATATCAAAAATAACCTAAAAGAAAAATGTTACTAAATGTTGAATGGCAAATATGCATAGTGTATAATGAAACTTGAACACAATATTGACTGTCATAAAGTATCTTTTTTTTTTTTTTTGGTTTTTGGGCCACACCCAGTGACGCTCAGGGGTTACTCCTGGCTATTCGCTCAGAAGTTGCTCCTGGCTTGGGGGACCATATGGGAACCGGGGGATCGAACCACGGTCCGTCCAAGGCAGCGCAGGGAAGGCAGGCACTTTACCTCCAGCGCCACCGCCCGGCCCCATCATAAGATATTTTTTAAGAGCAATAGCACTGCAGTTAAGGTTCTTATTTTGCATGCCGCCAACCTGTGTTTGATGCCTGGCGTCCCACATGGTCCCCTGAGCACCACTAGAAGTGATTCCTGAAGGCAAATCCAGGAATAACTCCCGAGCATCACCAGGTCTGAGCATCACCAGGTGTGACCCAAAAACTAACAAATATGAGAGTTTTTAAATATTTCAAAATTCATTTAGCTAAAAATTACCTATATGACTATAACAATAGGAAATTCTTTTAGATCCAAAAATATTAACTAGATAAAGTTGATCATATTTTATCCAAAAATAATTCAAATCCACTAATTCTTAAGCTTAAATTAATTATGGCTTTACTATAAATATATTAATAATTTTTATTTGATGAAATATGGGAACATGTATGAAATCTGAAAGCTGACAGTACAGGACAGGAGGTTCCTTAAGTTGCAAAAACTGTTGCTTGACTGATTGTCAGGGTTGATTCTGCCTATGTGGTTGGTTGTCTTCTTTTAATGATCCTTCACCACTATGTTCATCTATCTCTCCTGAAGATGCAGGTTGGGTCAAAGATGTTAGCCTTCCGCAGAAGTACTAAGGTAACTAATTTTTTTTTTTAATTTTGTTTGGGGGACCTCATCTGGTGGTGTTCAGTGACGAATCCTGACTCTGCACTCAGGAATCACTCATGACCATGCACAGGGGACAATATGGGATGCTGGAGACTGAACCTGGGTCAGTCACGTGCAAGGCAAGAGCTTTACCACTTTAGCGTTCTGGCCTCTAACTCTAATTTTTTGTTATTGTTTTAGGGTCACACTCGGCAGCACTCAAATGTTACTCCTGGATTCTGTGCTCAGAAATCGCTCCTGACAGGCTAGGGCGACCTTATGGGAATCAAACCTGTGTAGGCCGCCCTACTGCTATGCTATCGCTTTGGCCCCTATAATTCTAAATTTTAAGTACCATTTGTGCCCAGTTCTTTTTTGCCCATATATGTTTTATGCATATTCTTTATTATAATTGATATGAGTACTGTGCTTGGGGTTAGAACAATGGTAGAACCTGTAGGTCACTTGCCTTACAGGCATCCCATCTAGTTCCAGAAGACCAGAACAAAACCTAAGCATTGCTGGATGTGGCCCTAAACCTATTCTACTAAGCTGAAATGTCTAAGCAATCTGTCAATAGCTAACCACCCAATAAAACAAAGTAATGCATGGGAGAAAATTGAATTTACATGTAATTTGTAGTGTAATTACCCCTGACATTTTATCTGATTTCTTGTCCAGTTAACTTGAGTTTTATTTTGTATCTAACATTTCCTTGACTTCCCAATATTTACCAAATATATTGATAATTTAGATTTTGTATTTAGTTGCATTTGAGTGGAAGCATATTTTTTTATTTTTTTATTTTAAAGTTCAGAGGTTACTGCTATGCACTATGCGTTCAGAAATCGCTCCTGGCCTGGAGGACCACATGGGTCACAGGGTGATGGAACTGCAGTCCATCCTAGGCTAGCGCTCACAAGGCAAACACATTACCACTTGCTCCATTACTCCAGCCCCATGGAAGCATATATTAGAGTACAAAATCCTTACATATCCTTTATGATTTTTACCTTGCTCTAATATTTTCACAGAAGTACTACATGTTTGCTGTTGCTTGACAATTGTGACCAGAGTTACTATATTTATTTTTCTGTGGAAGATTATTTGAATATTGTCCAGATATTTGTCTTTGCAAGAGTGCTGCTAAGGATATTCTTATATAAGAATTTCAGTACATATTTTAAGCCAAAATATTTTAGCATTATCTAATATTCTAGTCAAATAGAAGATAATACTTAATTCACTTGGTTGAGGTTTTTGAAAGTAGGGTTATTCTTTCCAAAAAGAAATAATTGTATTACAATATAATTAACTATGATTATTTTCATCAGCCCGAACCTCCTATAATCATAATACTCTTTTCATTGTATGTTAAATTGTGCTTTGATATAAAAATAATTTCTGCTCAAGGGATGATTTTTGAGTTTATACAAAAATAGGCAAAGTTAAAGAAAAAACTATAACCCATATATATGTGTTCAAATACCTTTTATATAAATGCATAAAAAGAAGATATGCTAATTTCTAGAATTGTAATGACTAAATCAAATCTTTTTAAATTAAAATTTGCTTACCAAATCTTTTTCAGTAGTTAAATATCTATTAGCTGCTCAAAATTAAAGGTTTATGTTCTTATAATTCTTGAAACTAAATGTCTGATGTGTTAAAAAGACAATGCTACTTCTGCAACTCAAGGGACTCTACTCTCTGACTTCTGGTTTGTAAAGAATGCCTGCATAATTTGACTCATGGTGTCATTTTCACCCTCACAGCAGGCAGTGAAGCATCTTGCAATCTCTCATTTTATTCTGACCATTTTCTTTTCTTCAAGAACTCTTATAGTTGCATTGTTTCTATCTGTAAAATCTTCCCCATCTCAGATACCTTAAATTAATCACATATGAAATCCATCTCATTTTGTAAAGTAACATATTCACAGGTTCTGAGATTAAGGGAACCACAAATTAGACTACTACAAGTACATTCTGAGCATTCCAGGGACTGATTAGGTTGAAAAGGGGACAATCAAGAGTCATCAAAGTGCTCTAAATCTAATCTATTCTTTAAAGAATTCTGTTCACTTGCAGTTTACAAAGCAGTCTTCCTCACAAGGTTACGGACGTTGGGGGACAGAGGGTTTCTATACAGGATCTCCAAACCCTTGGAAAAGATACTTGGAAAAGGACTCGGAGGACAATTTTTAATGCCCTCTGTAAAGCCTACTAACACATATCTAATTTTCTCCATTACTGATTGTCTTTTAAATGTGGATACCTCCCTCTAATCCTAAGATGATTCAAATATATTTCTTTTTGCTCAAACTCAGAAAACTTTTGGCACATTGTCCCTATTCATCTTTCCTTGTCATCTTTAATTTATTTGTTACTAACACTTATATTTAAATGTATTTAAAGTTAAAAAAGAGACATCATTATTTAAAAGTTTAACTTCTTTGGCAAAGCTTGAAGGCAGATAGATTTCTATTGCTTCATTGTTAGTAGTGTGGGATATAAGTAAAAACTTGTCCTTATATTTGATCAAATTCACAAAGTAAATATTTTTACTTTATGATACCTAGGTCAGCTTGAAGTCAACATAATCTTTTATGCTGCAGAGGCTAAATGATTGATTTTCAAAACAAAAGAGATATATTGTCTCTATTAGGATGTCAAAAAGTAGTGTTAGTATTAATAAAAAAGTCCAAATGGTTATTCCTACATATTTACCCATTCCAGAGTTAATTACTCAGTTGACTTTATTATAACTACCAGGGCTTAGTTAAGAAGAAATTTAATTGTGAGACACGTAGTTATCATAATGTTTGCTTAAATGAGATAATGAAATATATCTTTCATAAATATTAGTATAAATATAGATAGCTGTAGCAGAAAGGGATAAAATCATACTAACCAAATGATCTATAATTAGATAAATCAGTTTGAATATTTTAATAACAATATTCACAAGAATATACTTAAAAAACAAGTCACTGATGAATTATGAACAATAAGGAATGGCCAGGATGGAAGATTCTGAAGTCCCTGAAATAGTTTGAGAGGATGTCATATTACCAGTATGATTTTAAAAGCAAGTTGTTGCAATATAGCATGGCTTCATTTTCTTGGCTCTCTTCCACATCTATAAATACATTTAAGTGTTCTGGAAATTATTTAGTAGGCAATTATATATGGAGTCTGAACTTTGAAGATTGTAAAGAAAAAGCCAGTTCTGAGTTCTCTGGGTGTGTTTGAAGGTCCTGTATCTCCTACTGGGAATCAGCGCTGTAAACTCGGAATACCACAGATATAACACAAGGCAAAACACAAAAACCTCCTCTGTTGGTCATAGATCTAGTAAAGAACTAATCTAGCAAAGATGTAGCTGGCAATACAATCTGTGGTCACCATCAAGAGCATACGGTGTATGATCAGCCATAGCAATGCTTTTCCTAATAGGAGAATAAGTAGGCCAGAGCTATAGTCTAGAAGGCTTATCTGAGTTCAGTTCCTGGCACCTCTTATTGTCCCCTGAATCCAGCCAAAAATTATCCTTGAGGGTAGAATCAAGATTAAGCCCTGAACTCTGTTAAGTATGTCCCCCAAAACCAAAATAAAACAAAATGGTAAAGAAATTAAACTATCACTGCTAGCAAATTTCACTGGAAAACCTAAAACATTCATTAAAGGCTGATTTATTTATAAATAATAAATCAAAGTGTCAATACAATAGAGAAATATTGTAAATTATCCAGGCTGCAAAGTTGACAACAAAAAGTTGCCAACTTTTTTTTAAAACAAAAGTTGTTACCTCTTATATATAAATAATGAACTCAAAGAAAAAGTGTTCTGATCTATTCAAATAGTAAGTATCTAACAATCAACTTAACAAAAGATATGAGATGTATACTTTGGAAAAAGATGTCACTTACAAAAGAGATAGAAGATAAGGTTAGGATGTGGAAAAAATATTCAATGTTCATAGATTGGAGGAATCAATATTGTCAAAATGATAACCCTACCTAAGTTAGTATGTAAATTTAATACAATCCCCATTCAAATTCAAAGGATAGAATTATTATGGACTTAGAACAGTCAATAACAAGGCTTGTATTAACTCAACATTATCATATAAATGTGTAATATTAAAAAATCACAAAAATTGACAAAAAAAAAGTAAAAAGTAGAAACCCTATCAAAAATGGGGAAAGGAAATGAACGAACACTTTTTTGAAGAAGATAAATAGCCACTATGTACATGACAAAGTACTCAGCATTTATTATCATGTAGCCCCAAATCAAGACAGCATGAAAGACAAATTTATTTAAAAATAATAACAGGGGGCCGAATGGTGGCGCTGGGGGTAAGGTGCCTGCCTTGCCTGCGCTAACCTAGGACAGACCACGGTTCGATCCCCCTGTTCCTTATATGGTCCCCCGTGCCTGCCAGGAGCGACTTCTGAGCGAATAGCCAGGAGTAACCCCTGAGTGTCACCAGGTGTGGTCCAAAAAACAAAACAAAAAAAAATAAAAATAAAGAAATAAAAACAATAACAAAAATGAAAATCTTTGCTGATAAGGAAGTTATTTAAAAAAATTTCATTTACTACTGGTGGGGAAATTTTGTGGATCAACCCCTATACAAAATAGTATGGAGATTTCTCAATTAATTAAGAACTGAGGTGTTCAGTGACCCAGAAATTTGTCATTTTAGGATCTATTCCCAGTGTACAAAGTATTAAGTCAAAAGTACATAAACATACTGATATTCATTGTAGCACACAGAATAAAAAGCTAGGATACAAAACCATCCTAGATAACCAATGAGATTAGCAGGTAATGAAGTGTTGGTGTATATACACAATGAAAAAGTATGCAGCAACAAAAAAGGATATAAATCATGCAACTCAAAGCTACCTAAATGGAACTGAAAGATAAATTACTCAGTAATTTATAGTTCAGACGAAAAAGGAAAGACATTGGATGATCTAATTTATCTGTGGCAGAGTAACAGGAACAGGAAAACAAAGTATCAAAGAGGGATAACTAGATTACCCTGGTTCCTATATTATAGAACTGAAAAGAAAAGGAAAAAAAACTAATAGAGAAGGATTAATAAGAAGAGATATACAAAAAAAAAAGAAGAGATATACAGGAAATAATAAGGGTGGGAGCAGGGTTCTCAGACTCATTGGTTGTGTAGAAGTATCTCTCTAACACACACATACACACACATATCTGATAGAACTAACAACACTGGAAGTATAATGCCCAAAATACAACAACCATTTTTAAACATGTGCTTCAAGGTCCAGAGAAACCTGGGACACTAGTAGAGGGAAGCTGACACCAATGATGGAATTAGCATTGAGAAATTCTATGTCTAAAACTCACTTATAAATAACTTTGTAAATCACGTGACTCTCTAAAATAATAAAATACAAATATAAAAAGAAACTTGTTATCTTATTTTATTATTGTGCTTTATGCATATATTTATTACTGATCTTTGAATGATAAGTAAACCTCAGATTTCAATATCTGGTCACAATAACATCACATGAAAATTATCAAGTAAGGTTGGAGTGTTTTGATTACAGTTGTTATATGTTAGTTTGATCTCCTAGTCCACGTATCACATTTGTGCAACATGTTTTGAAAACCTAAAGCAATATATGTTGCATTTTATTTTTCGTTTGCTTTTTCCTTTACTCTAAATGTGTAAACTTCTTAAATGAAATGGTTATTAGAACATATAAAACAATAGAGCCAATGTAGCAAACATTCAGAAAGATTTCCTATTTGAATAGCTACTTTAATTTTGCTTTATATTAGTTGTCCTTTATACATGGAGGCTATTTGTGTATGACTAAGTAGTTAATCATATCCCTAATGATAGAAGTGATTAAATTATAAATGGAACATTCTGAATATTAAAACAAACAAATAAATTTAAAATAGTGTATATATACTCATTAGTTATAATTTATGAATTTTATAGAATCTAGCAGATTTCAGTGGAGCAAGTTGAGTACATTGGATTAAAGGAGAGGAAAGCATAAGAAAAGTTAAAAATCGTAACATTAACTTTATGCAAAATCACGTGAGCAATGAATAGTATTACAACCAATTTCAATTTATGAAATCAAAATCATGACTGGAGGTCATCTGTCTAATCCTTGAGAACAGCAGCTTTAAAATGAGAGATATCTGGGTAATATAATGCCCATTATCTGCTTCTACCCATAGGTAACCTGCTTTTACCCTTTGACCTATGAATCTGCCATGCTGAAATATCTGTGAGGAAATGCTTCTGAAAATGACATATTAGTGCCAGTGAATCAGCACATCCAATAGTAAAATGTCATTTCTGTATGTCTTGCATTTAGAGACAATGTTTCAAGAAATGGAAATTACCAAAATGAAGGACAGGAAGTTTTCTCATTCAATGATTTGGGGCAAAAGATAGAAATAGAATGAGCTGAGAGAGCCATACTCTAAATGTCTTCTCTCAAGAACTGTCATGAGTAACCAAATTTCTTTAAATCGAATCAATCTAGAAGCGTCTATAACTTGTTCATCTCTCTTATGAAACATGAAGATTGTATCTTTTATAATCAATAAATTATTTTTATATTATATTTATTCACTCAAATTATGAATATTTGATAAGAAGTTTCTAAATAGTTACATTTTTTTTTTTTGGTTTTTGGGCCACACCCGGCGACGCTCAGGGGTTACTCCTGGCTATTTGCTCAGAAGTCGCTCCTGGCAGGCACGGGGACCATATGGGGAACCTGGGGATCGAACCGCGGTCAGTCCTAGGTTAGCACAGGCACCTTATCTCCAGCGCCACCGACCGGCCCCCTAAATAGTTACATTTTATGAAAAACAGTATTGATTTTTATTAAAAATAGAAATTTCATATTATTTATTCAACTCATTTCTAAATATTTTTTAAATCCTAAAATTAAATCATCACTGTGATTATTACAGCATTATTTACAGTGGTCAAGATGGAAACAGCCTGTGTCCATCAGCTAATAATTGGACACTACACAGTTAATAAGTAAAATGAAATTTTGCTCTTCGTGAAAACATGGATGAACCTAAAGAATATTGTACTTAAGATATACTGTATTTTAGTACAATATATATATTGTATATATATATATTTAGTACAATATATATATTGCACTAAAATAAGTTAGAGAAAGACAAACACCACCTGATTTAGTTAATATGTGGCATAGAGGATATAAACAGATGAATTTAATTTAAAAATCTTTTGGGCGACCATATGACCAATTACTGATTACCCAGAAGGAAAGAAAAAGGAAGATGATAACTGAGATTGAAAGATACTGTTGTGGGCCTGGAGAGATAGTGTGGGCCCGGAGAGATAGCACAGCGGCGTTCGCCTTGCAAGCAGCATATCCAAGACCAAAGGTGGTTGGTTCGAATCTCGGTGTCCCATATGGTCCCCCGTGCCTGCCAGGAGTAACCCCTGAGCACCGCCCGGTGTGGCCCAAAAACCAAAAGAAAAAAAAAAAAAAAAGAAACTATTGTATGGTGAAGAAGAAACTTGAATTTCAGTCAGTGGTGAAAGATTATATATTAACATATGTTACAGCATAATCAAATTCTTTTTTTTAATTTATTTTTATTTTTGGGTCACACCCGACATTCTCAGGGGTTACTCCTGGCTCTATGCTCAGAAATCGCTCCTGGCAGACTCATGGGACCATGTGGGATGCCGGGATTCCTACCACCGTCCTTCTGTATAAAAGGCAAATGCCCCCGGGAGATAGCATGGAGGTAAGGCCTTTGCCTTTCATGCAAAAGGTCATCGGTTCGAATCCCGGTGCCCCATATGGTCCCCTGTGCCTGCCAGCAGCAATTTCTGAGCATGGAGCCAGGAGTAACCCCTGAGCACTGCCGGGTGTGACCCAAATAC
>PVKC010035857.1:0-13364 GCA_004027635.1 Crocidura indochinensis
AAAGACGATTACACTCAAATAGATCTCTGAAATCAATTTTTATGTGAACGTAATTTCTCATAAATGTGAAGTCCTTTCTTTCTCCCAAGCCTTAACCTTAAGTATTCATCTATATGATGAATATAGCCCCACTTATTCATTGCCTCTCTACACCAAGAGACCCTTATATTCCCCCATATCGCAACCCTGATGTGTTACCTCCCCTTTATTTACCCCTCTTTTTTCTCAATTCTTACCTAGATAGGCACCAAGTCCGACCTCTTCTGCAATTAAGACGACTTTTGAAAGAAAAAAAGTCAATCGAAAATCGGGGGTCGTCTTATATGCTGAGTATATCCCGAAAACTGTTTCAATATGCCACTAAACGAAAATTGTCTGAGTATTGCCACAAAACGAATTTTCCAAGTTGATCCTGCACCAATCTCTGCAAGGCTGCTCAGACTGCCTCTCTAACTCAGCCAATCCAAGCAGGCTTTTTTTTTTTGTTTTTGTTTTGTTGGGGGGGTCACACCCGGCAGTGCTCAGGGGTTACTCCTGACTCCATGCTCAGAAATTGCCCCTGGCAGGCATGGGGGACCATATGGGGCACCGGGATTCGAACCAATGACCTTTTGCATGAAAGGCAAATGTCTTACCTCAATGCTATCTCCCAGGCCCCTCCAAGCAGACTTTTTATGCATGCAAATTAGACAATGTTCTGTACCCGAATCTACACTGTAAAGAGCCTGCTCAGATTGGCCAGAGTCAGAGAGGAAGTCTATTACAGACTTTTGAACCTTTGCTTGTTGTGATAGGCTCACATGTGTACAGGAACACATGCAGCACATGCAGCACAGGAAGGTTCTATATGATACAGCAAATTTAGTCCTAAACCTATGTTTTAACTGCAAAAATAGGGGGTCGTCTTATACGCCCAGTCATCTTATACGCCCAGTCATCTTATACACCGGCAAATACGGTATTTTTGATATGTACCATCCTCATGTGTAAAAGATAACATCTCATTGTGATTTTGATTTTGATTTCCCAAGTGATAAGTGATAATGAGCAGTTTTTCATGTGCCTGTTGGCTGTCTGTTGGTCTTCCTCAGAAAGATGTCCCTTCCTCTCCCCATTTTTGATGGGGTTTGAAGGTTTTGTTTGCTTAACCTTTGTGAATTTTTTTGCCTTTTTAAAGATATCAACCCTTTCTCTGATATGTTGAGTGAAAATATTTTTCCCACACAGTTATTTGTTTTATAGCTTTATTCCATATTTATTTTGTCTTTCAGAAACTTTTTAGTTTGTTGCAGTCTCTTTTATTCAGATTTGGTTTTATAGTCTTTGCCATTGGTATTTGAGATTTTTGAGGTCTATGAAGTGTTCTGCCTGTACTTTTTAGTGTACTTTTTAGATTCAGGTCAGATCTCAAGATTTCAGATCACTTTGAGTTGACTTTTATGTAAGGCGTGAGATATATATGCTGCTTTAATTTCTTACATGTGGTTATCCAATTGTCCCCAAACCATTTATTATTAAAGAGGCTCTTTTATTGGAGAAGGGCTCACCTAGCAGTGCTCATGGGTTACTCCTGTGCTAGAAAATCGCTCCTGGGAGGCTGGGAGGACCATATGGGATTTTGAGGATCAAACCCAAGTCCGTCAAGAGTCAGCAGCATGCAACGCAAACACCTTACCACTGTGCTATCACTTTGGCCCCTGAAGAGGCTATCTTTATATACCATTTAATGTTCTAGGCTCCTTTGTCAAAAATTAGTTGACCATATACTTGGCGGTTTGTCACTGGATATTCTATTCTGACTCATCTGAAAGTCTTTCTTTTTTTCCCAATACCATGCTGTTTTGATCACTTTGGCTTTGTATGAGAGCTTTAAGTTAGGTAATAAGATGTCTCCAAGTTTCTTGTTTTTCCATATAATTTTGGCTATTTGTGGTCATTATAATTCCACACAAACTTTTTTTAGGCAGGGGTCACTCTCAGCAGTGCTTAGGGGTTATTCCTGGATCTGAGCTCAGAAATTACTTCTGACTCAGGACACCATATGGAATGCTGGGGATCAAACCCAGATCTATCCCTGGTCGGCAGCTTGTAAGGCAAACACCCAAACTTTTGTGTCACTCCAGTCCCCCACTAACATTTTAATAAAAAATTCCAAGGCCTTGTAAAATATTGAGTGAATTTTAATAGATATTGCATTGAATCTATATAGTAGTTTAAGTATGATGGCCATTTTGATAAAATTGATTCTTTCTATCCATGGAAGTTTTTTCATTTCCTTAGAACTCTTCAATATCTTTATAATGTGTATTAAGTTTTGTTGTATAGGTATCATCTCTAGATTGATTCCTAGGTACTTGATTGTTTTTGACACTATTTTAAATGGGAATGGTGTCAAGGTCTCTATCTCTTATCCCACTTCCTCCTAAACCATCCCCACTCTCAGCAACCATAATTATGTAGACCAACTCTTGAAATTTGTTATGATTGAACATTTTTAAATTCCCTTAATATATTTATTAATATTATACATAAGAAAAAAGGTTTCTGTATTATTTGCACTTCTCTTCTGACTCAAAATACTTATCATGATATCTCCTAAATAAATCCACATAGCAGTGATTTTACTTTTTTTATAGATGAGTACTATTACATAATGTGTGTGTGTCTGCAAAAATTTCATTATCTACTCATTTGTTCTTGGACAATTGAGATGTTTCCAGATCTTAAAGATTGATACCCAGATTCAAGAAGTTCCAAACGTTCCAAACCAAATAAAGCTAAACAAAAACTCTCCATAAAGCATGTTAATTGAGATAGCAAAAGCAGAGATAGAAATCAAAGAGGAGTAAGAATAAAGAAATAATTGATATATAAATGAACCTACTTCAAAGGAGCAAGGCTATCAAATGCAACTCTACAGGCCAGAAGAGAATAATTAGACATAGATAAATTTTAATAAAATATGCATAGCTAAAAGAATACTGTATTCAGTTAGATTAGTCATTCGTAGCCAAAGAAATGTCACAAAGCTTTATAGGCAAGAGTTATGAAGCCCATTGCCATTCCAACTAAATCAAGATACCTTCGAAATCAAGATAAAATTCACAAACACTCATAAATTCTGCAATATGATTTAAATAATTTTTTTTCATTTCAATAACCCAAAATCACCAATCAAAAGTTAAAAAAAAAGCAGGGCCGGAGTGGTGGCGCAAGTAGTAAGGTGTCTGCCTTGCCCGAGATAGCCTAGGATGGTCAGGGTTAGATCCCCCAGTGTCCTATATGGTCCCCCAAGCCAGGAGCGATTTCTGAGTGCATAGCCAGGAGTAATCCCTGAGTGTCACCGGGTGCAGCACAAAAAACAAAAAAAAATAAAAATAAAAAAAAAGTGATTAGTGATTTGTAAGATGTTATGATTAGACTATGGACTGAGTATAATTAGATTGGTTTTATGAAACTAAAGGAACTTGGGGAAGAAATATTCTATTTTGATCTGTATGGTTCTTTTTAAAATTTGATTTGAAGGAAAATTTATTCTGATAAAATGTACACAGAAACATGCACACACACCTCCACCTAGAAATCATTACTAGAATATTCCTAAACATATTATACACATCTACTTGGAGACACAGTTGGGACCAGTCTAGCTAGGTTACCTATAACCCAAAATGTAGTTCCTGAGATGTGATAATCAATGAATTATATAATTATAATTAAATTCTTTATCATAAGGACAGTTTTAGAATTGGACAAAGCATCAGATGTGAGATAAATTACATGTGAAACAATACGTTTATAAGCATCAGTTTTGCATTTTTTGGGTGGAGCTATAACTGTTGGAGCTCAGGGCTTACAACTTGACACTCTGCACATAGATAACTCTTGGAGGGGCTTGGTTGACTACATGGACTTCAGGGGATCAAACCTGGGTAAGTTGCATGCAAAGTGCTCTAGTCATTTTATTTTTATTCTCAAACCTTGAACATAGATTTCCAGTGAAAATAGTTTGTCAGTATTCTGCCATAGTTAGATGAAGGGCATGGACTAATGAGCAAAACTTTCCAATTTTCAGGTGAAAGGAAAGAAAGTACAGCTAGCAGAGCACTTACTTTGTAAGCAGTCCAACAGGGTTCGATACTCAGCACTCAAAGGACTCTACACAAACCTACCTGAGTGCAGAGTCATAACTAAGCATTGAGCACCCCACTCAATGTTATCATTTGGAGTGGAAGAATGAATAAGATAATTGTTTAAACATTTGTTACATGATATAAATATATTATTATAAATAATTATTTTAATTATTTGGCAGTGCTTTGGCTTGAAGTTCCTTAATTAATCCCACATGTGCCACTTACCTAGAGAATAAGTTGTACTTTTCAGAATCACACAATTTCTTGTTTGTTTTGTTCTTGTTTTGGGGTCAAACCCGGGAGCGCTCAGGAGTTATTCCTGGCTCTATGCTCAGAAATCATTCCTGGCAGGCTCATAGATCATATGGGACACAGGGATTCGAACCACAGTCCTTCTGTATGCAAATGCCCTACCTCCATGCTATCTCTCCAGCACCCACACTGTTTTGTTTGATGGTTGAAACTCAAATAAACTTTAACTATGGAACCTACCTCATCTCCATTTAATATGTATACTCAGAACATTACTGCATGTGTCTAGGGAAAATTAATATACCTACCTGTACTCAAACTAAAATAATTTTACTGCCAAAAAGTACACTTGAATCTTGGAGAAAAATTTTGCTTAAAAACTCATGTTGGGGGCTGGAGAGATAGCACAAGTGGTAGGGCATTTTCCTTGCATGTGGGACCCTGGACAGACCTGGAATCGATTTCCAGCATCCCATATGGTTTTTCAAGCCTTCCAGGAGCAATTTCTGAATACAAAACCAGGAGTAACCCCAGAGCACTTCTGAGTGTGGCCCAAAAACCAAAAACATAAAAATAAAAAAAAACACCACATTTTGTTCAAAAACTCATTTAAGTTAAATGATAACTATATTGAAGTAACTTGTATTTATTCTATCTAATTGTGGAATTCACTTCATTTTACATACAAGGATAAATTGAGATAAGATGAATTAAAAAGGAAAGATAAACATATTTAAATAATCTCTATTCACTGGTGGTCATATTTCACTACATTTCTTAAATGTTATTTGTTAATGTCATTTGTTGGGGCTGGAGTGGTTGTATAAGTGGTAGGGTGTTTGCCTTGTATGTGCTGACCTAGGATGAACCACAGTTAGATCCCCCAGCATTCCATGTGACCCCCCCAAGCCAGAAGCTATTTCTGAATGCATAAGCCAGGAATAACCCCTGAGCATCAATGGGTGTGGTCCCAAAATATGTTTGACTAAATGACACAGTACGGTTTCGACTTTATTTTCTAAGGGAATATCTATGTTAATATAAAAATTATTTTCAGGCCTAACTTACTTTCCTTGCATGTAGCGGACTAGGTTCAATTCCTGGTCCCCTAAAACCCACCAGGAGTGATCCCTGAGCACAGAGTCAGGAGTAAAACATCAGCACTGCTAGATATGGCTTCCAAAAATTATTTTTAAAAGATTAGTACAAGATTAGGGAAAAGATTAGGCAGAACACTTACCTTCAATGTAGTTGATGGGGGGGTTGATCCCCATTGTCCCATATGCTCCCCAGAATACTGCCATGAGTTATCCCTGAGTACACAACCAGTAGGAATCACCAAGAAAACAACTATGGTCAAAAAACAAAATAAAATTTATTTTCACCAATATCATATTTCTACCCTAGCTCCAACACTTAAATTCTGCCAATGACACTTGATCACAGTATATCTCCAGTGGTATTATCAAGTTTACAAACATCTGCCCAATCCTAAATGAGCGCTCAGCCTCTATTCTTCTTTTATTCTTATAATTAATTTACAAATTCTAGCCTTAGGATGAGCTGCACCTCAGCCAACATTTTTCATGAATAATTCTCTTTTACTTACAACTAGAAAAGGGCAACCAAAATTTATATGAGCTATTTGATACAGCAGCCCACACTGTCATAACTGACAGAAAAATGTACATTCTTTATTACTGAAAGAGTTCAAAAATTATGCCTAAGGTTCTGATTATGGATCCGCCCTATACATGAAGGTATTTCTTTCTATACTATCTATTTTGTGTTTTTTATATAACAGTGAATGAATTTGTGGTACAGATTAGGACAGATATCTCAAAGGTCTGCAATGTGTAGTTTGCATGAATTAGGCCATGGCTTCAATTCCTAGCAGCATATCAGACCTTGATTATTGCTGGGTGTAGCCCTAATGGTCTCTCAGCACAACCTTCATAAATATGATACAGGCCTATGTATTATTAGAACCTGAGCTACAACACATTGCTAGGAAGTGTATCATTGGAAATGGCTCCAGGATCCCCCAGCAGTGATAAGAAAAGTTAATAAAAATTTTGGAATGTATAATGTTTGGAAAGTGTTGCAGTAAGTAAAACTACACATTGTAGAAGGAGGTAAAGCAATTAGGAGGAGTGTCTAGCTACTTATATTTAAAAAAAAGGGGGGGATGACCCTCTCACTTCTCTCTTATTTGTAATGTATTTTTTCATCAAAAATATAACATTAGTTTGACAGGAAATAGTACAGTAGAGCACATGAAATGTTGTTAATTTTCTATAGAAAAGACAATTTTTTCACAAAATTTCAAAATCTGAGATGTCTAGCTCAATGTTATATAACGCATCAATTGAAAGACTTTAATTTGAACATATAATATTAAGATAAAAATGGCTAGCAAGATTGCAAACATAGTAACAATGCTGATGAATATTTCAAAATCGGAAAGGAACCATGCCAAAATTTCAAAGTCACCAGTATTCTGCTGGGAATATGAAATTCAGCCAACAACAACAAAAAAAATTGGCCTAGATTAGTGGCTTAAATAAATCGAAACTACTCTGAAAGCTTCTGGTTCAAGCTGCAAGTTGGAAAGAGTGTGCACAGAAGACACTTCATCACCAGTAGAATAGGCTATAAATTATTTGCATGACATCTTCTTTGCATTAGATGCCATGGGCCTGTAACAGGTTAGTGTAATATATAGACCATTTAAGTGACAATAGACATAAGTTATAGATGAAAGCTCTACTTTGGCCAGTCATTGTGCTCCTTTTCCCCCTCAATTTTCAATATAAAAAATCACCACTGAATATCAGAAATGGCTTCTTGGAACATCATCTCTGATCTACAGGATTTGTTATGTTGTAACTCATCCGTTCCAAGAGCGCTTCATTCATTTGTTCTGTTAACAAGATTGAAGTTTCACTAAATAATTGATGAAAATAGAAAACTATGAACTTCCTCGCACTTTGTCATTATGGTTTTGATGTTATGTTTGTTCAAACTAAACTACACTGTTAGCCAATGGACACAGTACTTAAATGGCATAAGAGACAATTTATCAAAAGATATGTACACATGCCTACTGTTTATGGAACAAGGTACTGACCTTTCAGCTCTAAGTACTTAAGCAGCTTTTAGTTATGCAAATGTTGGGAAAGAAATGGCTATTTAAAGTGATATGTTCATTTGTGTATTTGCATGGGAACATAAATTCAAGTGCATGTATTTATGCATGATTAACATTAATATACAATATGTCTAATCTTATATATAACAGATTTTAAATTCAGAAAAGTTGTACAAGGTGATAAATTATATTCTATGTGCTAATTACCATAATCAATATTAAGTCCTGTGAAGGATGTTGCAGCTTAATATTCTTATCAATCTTATAAAAAAGTATAATTATGAGATTCCCACAATCTATAATGACATTCCCCAAACATATAATCTTTATGTATAAGGATTAATTCTAGATATGCAATGGAATGTTTTATCTTTTTCTGTTTGAGAAATTGATCAAAAGGTGTGACAAGTTAGGGTATATTACCATTATATTTTCCATTAGGTAAATGAGAGACTCATGCAAGCAATCAATGTGTCGTACTAAGAGAGTTTGGCAAAGGCAGAGAGCAGAAAGCAAGTTAAATGGCTATGCAACTAGGCACGACTGAGAACACAGAGATCAAATGGGTAAAATAATCAACATAATTCTCAAATTTGTGCTTTTATCAGCTAGAGATTATTTGTTCTGTGCTCCACTTGATACTTCCTAAAGGATATTAAAATGCTTTTAACTGCAAAATCTTGGCATGTCAGCACATATTAAAAAAATTAGTGAGGCTCACAAAAATATAGTTGTGTGTGGCAAAAAAGAGAAGTTAATAGGCCAGAAAGAAAGTACAAAGGCTAGGGCACTTGCCTTGCACATGGCCATCCTGGATTAAATCCCCAGCACCCCTATATCATTCCCAGAGCACCATTAGAAGAGATTCTTAAGGACAGAGTCAAGAGTAATGCCCGAGCACTACCAGGTAGACTAAAACTCAGGTAGGTGAAAAAATGAGACAAGACTGTCCAATAAAGGGGTGACAAAATATTACAGCAGGTAAGATCCTTTCTTTTATGGGGTCCATGCAAGTTCTGTGACTGGCATCTCAAATGGTTCTAAAAGTATCACCAGAAGTGATCCCCACGCAGAGTCAGAAATAATATCTGACCGTAGCGGGCTGTGTCCACAGAACTCAACTAGGAGCATTGCGTGGGGATTAACATGATAAATATATTTCTTTTTTTGTTTGTTTTTTTTGGGGGGTCACACCCGGCAGTGCTCAGGGGTTACTCCTGGCTGCATGCTCAGAAATTGCTCCTGGCAGGCACGGGGGACCATATGGGGCACCGGGATTCGAACCGATGACCTTTTGCATGAAAGGCAAACGCCTTACCTCCATGCTATCTCCCGGGCCCCGATAGATATATTTCAACTGAGTAAAATAAGTCAAAGAGAGAGGTTCAGACACATAGTAATGTCACTCATATGTGGGATATAAGGACACACAGTGGAGAATAAATAAAGTCCAAAGGCTATAGGAAAAAAAAAAGAGCAGGAGAACTAGTGCCTAGTAGGATGCTTTTTAATGAGGTAAAATAAACAAATTTTGTTCCAGACATGTTTAAAGAAATTATTTTACAAAAGAGATATACAAATATACAAATATAATATAAAGGATATCCATTACATAAGTAAAATATAAAACTATATATGCTACTTAAAGAGATAACTATTTCTTTAGAAATATGCTATTGATGTAGACATACACACTTACATATGTAACTTATAACCCCAATGTTATTTTTCTACAATCAGTTTTGACTTTCAAATCATGTGTAAACTTGTCCATTTCGTTCATATCATCTGAATTAACATACATAATTATAAGTGTCATAATACCATAAGACTAAGAAGAGAAAGTCCCTGGGGGAAGAAGAGCACCATATTGGAATAACTCTGTCTTGTAGGTGTGTAACAAATTATGATTTTTCAAGTCTATTATTCTGAAATTTTTCAAATTTAATGAAATGACTCATATTGCCAGACATCTGTCTGAGAAACAGACAAAAGATGGTATCACACACATTAGGGCTGTGGCTTTATTATATTGAATCTGAGCCTGATATATTTTTAATGGAGGGTATTAAATTACTTTTATGTCTGTTATTTAATTTTTCAATTTTCTGATTTTTAGAAAATATTTTGGCCTACAATACTGTTGATGACAGTTTATTATGGACATAATTCTAACAAGACATCCATTAATATCAGACCTTTCTTCCATAAGCCCCACCACCACCACCACACACACGAGCACTACCATATTCTCCCCTGCTGCCAACAGAATTGTGTGTGTCAGTTCCCCTATTATGTTGCCATGGATCTTTGTTAGTACTTCACCCTATGTCTTTAAGTTCCTCAAATGAGAGATATGATTCTGAATCTGTAAACTAATGATTTTGAAAGATGTTGTTCTTAGCTACCAGGTTTATTATTCCAGGTACTATTAGAGGAAGGCAGATATTTTGTAAAAAAAAATACATTAAAATCTGCAGTTGCTTAGGCAATCGGTCTCCTATGACACATTTCTTTACTAAAATCCCATTTCTTCTGAATCCTCCGATTGCTCTATATTTTTAAGTATATATTTTAGCACACATCACAATTTAAATGATATGATTTTCCAATGTTGTCTTGACCAGTTCAGGTATTTAATAATAATCTCTAGCTTCTATATTATGCTTGGAGATTTTGGAAATGATTTACTTTTGTGAACTCCATAATAACAAACTAATTATTGTCACCAGTGGATATAGGGTGGAATATTCTAATACCTATGTGAGTATCCACACTTCTCTGGAGACAACACAGTTCTGTTTATAATACATTAATTGGGAAAACTGGTCATGCTTTGCTAAAACTTCAAACACATAAAGAAAGGTTTGTGCATACAAATATGTGTGAAGGCATTTATTTTTATTATTACTATTTTAGTAATATCTTTATTTAAGCACCGTGATTACAAACATGATTGCAGCTGGGTTTTAGTCATAAAAAGAACACCCCCTTCACCAGTGCAACATTCCCACCAGCAATGACATTTAAACTGAAGAATAATAAGCTATAGATAGTGGTGTAGTATAGGTTGGACAGGGAACATCTTGTTTAGTCATAGTTGGTCATTATTATAATAACATAGGAAATAGATGGAAGAAAATATCAGCAGGTTATGAATACATAGATGATACATGTACATTTTACATTTATTTTTATTTGATGTTTGCATCTACTGCACCAAACAATGAATATTAATTTCAGGTCCATATATTTGATCATGCATCCTATTGACCCCCAAGCAATTAACTTAGAAAACTGCATTTTTGAAGAGAAGTCATTTGCACTCTTATGCTCATTGCAGCACCATTCATAATGGCCAGAACCTAGAAATAACCCAAGTGTCTAATAACAGATGAGTGGATAAAGAGATGGTGGTACATCTACACAATGGAATATGATGCAAGTGTTAGGAAAAATCAAGTCATGAAATATGCTTTACATGGATGGATATGGAGAGTATTAGGCTGAACAAAATGACTCAGTGGTATGATAGAAGCAGAATAATCATGCTTATTTGTGGGATTTAAAAAAACAGTATGTTAATAATACCCAAGTCAATACAGAAGAAAACCAGGAGGACTAATCCATGGTAGGAAGTTTGCCACAAAGAGCAGGGAGTGCAGTTAGGAAAGTGAGAGGGATAGAGGGAGGAAGAGAGAAATAGAGAGAGATGTCTGTGATTACTGTGAGGCCAGGGAGAAGGGCAGGAAGCAAATTGGGGACACTGGTGGCAGGAAATGTCCATTGGTGGAGGAATGGGTATTAGACATCATAAACTTAATCATGCACAACTTTATATCTCACAGTGATTCAAAGTAAATTTAATGAAGAAAGAAAATAGCAATAAAAATAATGAAAACTGCTTTTTATCAGACAAAATTAAACCAGTTACACTAATAAGATCTTATTTTCTCATATGTTAAGTCCAGTTTTATGTAGGTAGTAAAGTACAATAATGCTTTTTTTTCTAGAATATCTTTGAGAATAGTTAAACTATTGCTAGACTGTGAGGACTGGTATTAGGTCTTTTACATATCTTCAGCATTGGCATAATGAGATTATGAGATAATAAATGAGATTAAAGCAATGTAGGTACCTAATGGATCTGAACATAAGACAAAATAAAGTAAAATATAAGCATGAAGAATAGTACAGAGCTTTCCAACAATAATTAAGCAGTATAAAACAGTTAGGAAAGGGGGCCAGAAAATAAAACTATATAATAGGATCAAAGATGACCATATCAACGGATGATTCTAAATTTAAACATTATCATACTCCTGGATCGTATCAGGCTAGGTGCTCAATTTATCTGGAATCCCACTGAGCTCAGAAAATAGCCTCTGGTTATTATGTTCACCTTCTCACTAAAGCAGTGTGAAGTGCTTAAATGTGCCCTTTATCAAACAAGCAGATGTTTTTCTTTTTTTCCTCTTTTCTCATGTAGCACCAAGATGAGGCATAAAAAAAAATAGATCACAAACCCTGACTGTTTGGACATATCTGGAGTTTATTTGATTTCCTCCAATAGCAGAAAACCATTGTGCTTCAAACACAACACTAGAATTTGCTGTGGGTACTTTGCTCTTGACTAGTCCATTTTAAAGACATATCTTCTCTCCTTCCCTCCTTCCCTCTTTCCTTCCTTTCATCATTCTTTTCTTCCTTCCTTCTATCCAACTTTCCTTCCTTCCATTGTTTCTTGTTTGTTTTTTGGGTCACACCCAGTAGTGCTCAGGGATTACTTCTGACTCTGTGCTCAGAAATCGCTCCAGGAAGGCTTGGGGAACCACTGTGGGATGCCAGAATTCGAACCACTGTCCTCGTGCATGCAAGACAAATGTCCTACATCCATGCTATCTCTCGGGCCCCCTTCCTTCCATTTTTCTTCTTTCCAGCTTTCCTTTCTTCTGTCCAACTTTCTTCTTTCATTCATTTTCCTTCCTTTCTTCTTTCCTTCCTTCCTCCTTCTTACTATCTTACCTTTTTTCTACTTTCTTTACGTTCTTTCTATATCCGTCCTTCCCTCTCTTCCCTCCCTCCGCATGTCAGGAATCAAACCCAGGATCTCACACCTGCAGAGAAAGGTTTCTACTTAAAGTTACACCAGCAGTCCCCCCAAAAAACCTTTCTATAAAACTGACAACCACATAGAAAGATACATGCTTAACCAGAACAAAATACCATTTTCACAATCAGTACATTTAACTTCCCTGCATACATATATACAACATATAATAAGTTGTTCTAGAATACCTCCAGTGAATTAAAAAAAGCTCTTAATAAATTGTACAAGATTGCACAGTTGGACTTTGGAGAAGGTCATATCTGACCATGTTGAGTGCTATGTTAGAATCTCAGATTTAGTATTAAGTCTAACCTAAATGTTGATGTTAGAATGCTGCTCTTTGCTTAGAAATAGTATTAGAAATATCCTGGCTTTGACTTCTGTATTCTGCTTGCTTAAGGAAGTTAATTGCCATGAACCTGGTTTTGCTGTGAACCAAAGTGTGGCCATGACAGGCTGCAATTTTAATGTAGAAAGACTAGGCCCAGAAAACAGCCAATTCCTGGAACCAGAGCCCAGGGGCATAAGCCAGGAAATACATCCATATAATTAGGCTTAAAAGCAGCTGATAGATACCCAGATGACACCACATCCTGGGACTGGAACCGCAGCCTACCTAGCAGTCTGCACCCCTGGATTGAAGATGGAGGCTACAGCCCACCCAGTTATCTGTCTGATGCTACTTCTGAACTCCAACCAATATTAGCCCACCTTT
>PVKC010035858.1:0-13370 GCA_004027635.1 Crocidura indochinensis
CCATTGGAGAATATCTTACTTGTTCTAGCCTCTTATTTCACAAAGAAGAAGAAAAAGAAATAGATGAATAGGCTCAATGTTATCTTGAAGAAAATGCTTGTGAACCTTTGGAATGAACTCTCAGACACATCAGACTCCAGTATGAAAATTAAGTCAGATTATTTCTTGTGAAAAGAAAAAGACAGCAATTTTATACCATTTCGCTTTCTCCCGAATAGCAACATTATCAATTTTGAATATTCTTATCAGTAAAATTTAGTAAAGCCAGTGTGATGCTGAAATATTATTTATAAAATATAAATGAATTCCTACCTCAGAATAAACTCATGGAAAATGCCAGCTTTCCCTGGGTGCTTTTTATTCATAATATGCAGAATGAAAACCAAACTATGGTATAACAAAAATTTGACAAAGCAGTGTTGAGGGTGACAGATATTTGAGGCCTAAAAGTTAAAATGTGACATTAAGGGGGCCGGGCGGTGGCACTGGAGGTAAGCTGCCTGCCTTACCTGCGCTAACCTAGGACGGACTGCGGTTCGATCCCCCGGTTCCCCATATGGTCCCCCGTGCCTGCCAGGAGCGACTTCTGAGAGAATAGCCAGGAGTAACTCCCTGAGCGTCACCGGGTGTGGCCCCCCAAAAATTGTGACATTAAATACTATCAGTAAAAGAATATAAGAGTACCTTTCAAACTTTAAAAATATACCAGTACAGAAATAGGAACCCCAGGAGTTAGACATTTGGGAAAACTTTTGAAACCATTTTTTTCTCTTTTACTCTGGAGGTGTGTCTTTATGTCAAAATATTAAAATTGGAAATTGAAATAAAGTCTTAAAAACCTGAATTAATGGACAATATCACATTAGCAACATAAAAATTTATTTCTAACCCTTCAAAATATAGTAAGTGCTACATTTTGAGAAATTATCCCACTCCATTGTAAATAAGGAAGATATGAGTCATTTTTAAATGTTTTATGACTGATATAAATATCTGGTATATCACCCCTTTCCCAGACACATTGCTCTCTTGTTATTATTTGAAATAAAGACATAATTTCTAAACTACACTTCTGATGATATATTTTGTTAGCTTGATTTGTTTCAACATCTCAAAATTTCTAAATAATCTGAAGCACACAATTTATTCCTTTAGTTGTAAATTTGAGATGACTAATATTGTATGAATATGACCGAGTTTAGAAATCTATGATTTGAGTTTAGGGAGTCATCTTCCATAGTAACAAAGATGATTTTTTATGTAATGCATGTAAAATGGTGAATGCTTGCCTAGTCATTGTAAGGTCAAATTATTCATTCACAAAATTAAAGGACAGTTAAATTAATATATGGAGGATTAAGTTAATACAGAGGTCAAGGCGCATGTCTTGCATGAAGTTGATATGTTTCAGTGTCTCCTGGCCTACAAGAACAAGACTTGAAGGCTAAATATAATGGGAAACATAGCAATTGAAGAGGTTATTTGTAAGTGGGACTTAATTAGAATGAAAATAAAATTAGAATGAAAAGTAAAATCTATGGGGAAAAATCCTAGGAACTAAAATCTGAACTTCAAGTAACAAAATAAAACCCTGCAAACTTGATCAGTAATCCACACAGATCAGAAACCTCACAGATATAGTAGATGAAGAAAATATATTATGGCAAATGACTTTTTATCAAAAATTTTGAAGATCAGAGACATCTAGATATCTGACTAAAGATAGCAGATGGTTCTAAAATTTAGATACATTACCTGATTGTAGTAAACAACCCTCTAGACTGGTGTTCATGAAAAGGTGAATTGACTCTCCTGCTTTTCCTCCAGCAGATGAGAACAAGTCTTGCATTTAGTATATTAGGGATCTGTTGTCACCTATTCACATGACTAGTGCTAACATTTTAGGAAGTGTGTTCCAGAGTGGGCAATAATGAAGCTGTTCTAGATGAAAGAAGAGAATCAACTTTTCTCATATTTCAAAAGTCTGGTTCTATAAATAGTATCTGCTAGCCTAAAAGGGAAGCCTTATCTTTTCTACTCTTTTCATTTCATTTTCTTTTTTTTTTTTGTATAAGCATAGCTTAGGTTCATTTTCCTAAACATATGCCACTCCCTTATACATTTCCTCATTATTAGATATGCTTAACTATTGATGTTAAGAACCATTACTTAAAAACGTATTCATTTTTGAAATCATTATAAAACTATTCTGAAAATGTCTCACCTATCCCACCAGCCTTTTCTGATATTTAATGACAGCTAGTTTTAAGTCCAGGCCATTGAATTAATCTTAAACCAGTTATGAACAAACCTTGCATGAACAGTCTTGAATTTTGGTTTTAACATTCAATTTAATTTTAAAAAAATCAGGGTAAATAAGAAATTGTTACTTGGCTCTTGGCTCAGCAAGTTGATCTGGATAATCCAACTGCAAATTCTCCTGTTAGGAGCAGATTTGAAAACCTTAGCAAAAAGAATATTTCATAAAAGCATTTCTCTGCCACATCATTTCTACTTCCTTAAATTCAAAAAGCAGTCTTTTTCAGCAAGACTCCTAGCTCACTACATGTCTAAAATCCTTTTATATCCTATTTAAGATATTTTTTATATAAAAGGAATTGAGTTAATAGTGAGATTACAATGATACGCATATACAACTTGAAAATTTTACCCCTTGCTTCTGCCTTGTGTTTATCATTAGCTTTTGTACTTTTAATTCTAATTTACAATCTCAGTCCTCTTTTTCTGTCCTTTATAATTATCTAGGATACCCCCAGCATATATTCTATAAGAAATTCATAGAAAGTTGTGTTTCTCTCTTTTTCCCATAAATTTTAAAAGATTCTCCCCAATTCGTCATATCTCCGTATTAAGGGAAAGTAACATTTAATTTAGAGACTGCTTTCCAAACTTCCCATCTTCTTCAGATCTAGAAAGGAAGGAGAATGGAGACTAATGAATAGTGGGGAATTATTTATTCTATCTGCAAAGTTTCCAGTCAACAGTTCTGTTTGTATATACTTTTTGTCACTTTAAAAGTTTTAAGACAGAGGCTGGAGTAATAGCACAGTAGGTTAGGTACACTACCAACCTGCTTTTAATTGAATATTTTCTGGAATTTTATTTTGTTTTATTTTATTTTTTGCTTTTTGGGCCACACGTGATGCTCAGGGGTTACTCCTGGCTATGCGCTCAGAAATCACTCCTGGTTAGGGAAACCATATGGGACACCCGGGAATTGAACCGCGGTCCATCCTTGATCATTCAAATGCAAGGCAAATGTCCTACCACTGTGCTATCGCTCTGACCCTTATTTTCTGGAATTTTATAGCAATCTGTAGGAAGAATGTCCTAGTGTCCAGAAGATGAAGATGCTTAGAACTGAAAGATGGCAAAAATGAAACAAAATTATTTTTCTTTAACATAGAGGAAAAGCAGTATCACCACTGTCATTGTCTATTAAATTTTTTAAAAAATCCAGTATTTGGTTCCTGAGCTACAGACAGCTTCTTTGCCTCTATATATTTTTAATTACCCAACAAATTATAGGTGACAGATTTTGACACCTCCACTGTGTAACAAAAAGCCTCTAAGGAAAAGATCTTCACTGGTGATATGATGCTAATACCACCATACGATGTTAAGATAGATGGATGTTTCAGGACCATCAATTCAGCAGAAAAGGTCACAAATGAGGGAGTGTGAGTTGGGTTCTATCTCTTGTATTATCCCACAAAATTAATCTAAGTTGTTTTTTTCCAATATCCATGCAATTGCATCTTTGAGCAACAGCTAGAATCAGGTAATATGTAAACTAATAAATAAAAGTCAAAATAGAAGGAATTGTGAATGAAAACCTGTTAAGATCGCAAGGAGAAAATGTTTTCTAAAGTTTCTCATGGATCTCAGTATTATCAGGTTTTATTCAGCTGCAGAATCAAGCAAACCACATCACTGATTTCCTCACTAAGAATTCCTAGTTTTCCTACTCACATCAAGCTCCTTGTCACTTTTTCTTTGTCCACTGAGCTCAGCTAGGAGGTGTTCTGACAAATGCTTATATGTTTCCCTTGGTCTTCATTCATATCTTCCTACACTGGACTCACAGAACTAACATCTACTTTGATCTTAATTTAAACATTATAATTATTATAATGCTTTAGGAAGTAATCACACTTCTTATATTAAGAAATTAAATTTCCATGTAGCAATCATTTAAAAATTTTAATGATAGCTTTATTGAAACATAAATCATCCAGCTACTCAAATGAATGATTTTTAAAATGTATCCCTGAGTTTTATTTACAATCATTCCCTAATTTCAGAAAATTTCTAATTTCAGCCACCTAAATAAGTTCCTTATCCATGTAGTGACCCAATATTCACAACCTCCAGCTTCTGTATATTACTAGGAATTATGTTTCTATGGGATTCCCTAATTTGAACATTTCACACCGTAAGGATCTTACAATATGTGTTCTTTAATTTGGAATATCATTTAAAGTTATCTATATGTAGCATCTATGAATAAAATAAACTAGGAAACTTGGAAAAAGTCTCAATCCAGCTTTGTTCTTCACATACCTTGAATTAATGTTGCCAGTATTTAGAAGTCAACAGGATTGACATTTTCAGACAGAGAGAAATTATCTCAGAGACCACTGAAAGTGACTGTGCCATGAATCTTACAGGCTTATCAAGGGTATTCGCAAATATTTGGATAATCTGCCAACGTTTTTATGATTTTTCCACTTTTTCTTAGAACTACTTTTTTATATACTCTTAGGGCCAAATCATTTCACTATCAATTTGAAAATGTATTTTTCCATGAAAATTAGAATCGTTAGTGAAATCTTGCTCTGGATGATATACACCAGAATTTTTCTCATTATCTATAATAACACCTATAATAAGGGACTATTCTGAGGAAAAGTTGTATAAGATAAGTGCTTCTGATGGTACCATGATTCTAACTGAAGAGTGTAATATTTTAGAATATTCTAAAAAGAATTTAAGATAATTCCCCTTCTATTCAACATGATGCAAATTTGGGTGGCTCAAATCGTATGAGGATTATAGGTAGAAACTATGTATGTGAGTTTTAGTCTTGATTTATACTATTTTATGAACTTGGACAACTCAATCTAAGACTAAGTTTTTATTGTTTAAATGTTGTAATCAATTCTCTTTTACTTTGCCAAGTGTCTTTCTCTTACATCTCATTAGAAAACTTAAATGCTTTGAAAACAGGCAGGTGTTCTAGAAATGTGTGTTTGGGTGTTTTTCTTCATGCTCTTGCAAAGGCAAGAAATGCACATTTGAATGTTTTTCTTCATGCTCCTGTAATTCATCACCCTTGATTTATGTTTTTATTGAAATAAGATATCATAGGGTAAAAAATACACATCCAGAACTTAAACCTCTGAGCTAATATGGGCTGCTATATTCAACCATGCTATAATATACTTGACAATGTTGGAGACTCAAAACTGACTTCTAAAAGTCTTTAACAAAATCCCATATTGTGCTGAACATAAACCATCAGGCTAAGATAATAAGTTCCTTCTCAATGAGATACAATAATCTAACAGAGGCCATTATTGAATATTTAGCCTGAGAACATCAGGTACATTGGACAGTGAATGTTTCATTTTTAAATAATAATAAACTCCAAAATGAGAAGACTCAAACTTAGGATATGTGTGTTTTCCTCTAGCAACACAGATTGTAATTTTCTCTACTAAACTCTAAAGTCTGGGGGGAATATCACACTTAGAAATTGAGGAATATATACATAATTCTAATACAGAAAAACAAAGGTGAACCAAATTTCAATCTATATCTTAGAGAATAAGAAATAAAATGAAAGAGGTGCTCCCTATTGGGAAGAATCAATTTTAGATAAGCAGGTGTAAGGTCTTTGATATAAGGAATGTTCATAGCTGTAGATGAAGGCATTGTGTTCTTAGTGATGTCACCCTGAAATTTCTGACAGATAGAACATGGTATATTTTACTCCATTTGGCTGCATTGTTCTTCACAGAATGGCATCTAAGTTTGAATTCTATGAACTGTTTAATTCCTTCTCATATCTCTTTTTGATTAATAGCTCCATAAGATTATGTTGTCAGTGACTAACATCCCTAACTAAGAGTACTCCATCATGGCTCCTTAGGAGAAGAAAAAGAAGCACAGAACTCAGCATTCACCAGTCAGGAACATAAAAGGAGGGTTGTTTGTGATAATTCTTTATATTTTCTCAGTATTATAAAAACTAAAAAATAGGATTTTTAATGATTGAAGTAAATTTAGGGTTATATGTCTAAAGGCTTGTAGTCACAAAGTTGTGGAGTTCTGATATATATTTTACTTTAAAATATTTCAAACCTTTCTTCTGAATCTCTTTTCAACAAATTAATAATAAAAATCATTTGGCCAAAGGTTAATATGGATGTTTTAATTAATGATAGATAATTCTTCTTTAATATATTTAAAACTATCTGTATAAGATAAACACAATACTAATCCCATTTTACCTTGCTGAATACACTCTGCTTAATAATTCCTAGTTTTTTTAGGTCCTGGATTTTGAGGCATTGCATTGAAATTATGACTGTAGGCACGAAAGACATTTTTGTTTGTTTGCTTGATTTTGGTCCAAACCCACAGGACCTCAGGGCTTACATCTGGCTCTTTTCTCAGCAATTACTCCTGGAGAACACAGGAGACTAAATGTGGTACCAGGAGTCAAACTTAAGTTAGCCACATAGAAAGCAAGTGCCCTATGTGCTGTACTATCTATCACTCTGGTCCCAAATCTTGGAAAAAATTTGAAAAACACAGTTTTTCATGCTTAAAATAAGAGAGACATCCAAAGGTTATTAAATCAATTGGTTACTTCCCCATTCTTGTTAAAACATTGGGCCTGAAAGATAGCACAGCAGCCTTTGCCTTGCAAGCAGCCGACCCAGGACCTAAGGTGGTTGGTTCGAATCCCGGCCTCCCCACGTCTGCCAGGAGCTATTTCTGAGCAGATAGCCAGGAGTAACCACTGAGCACCTCCGGGTGTGGCCCCAAAACAAAAACAAACAAACAAAACACATATATGCACACACAAAGACACAACCTTTTAGTTCCTAGAGTTGGATGCTTGTTTCCTTTCTTCCAAATGAAGACTTATTTTGCTCATGTTTAAATTTAACCAAACTCTAGTCAATTAAAATACTGAAACTTCAAAAGAAAACGTAATTTATTGACATAATAAAAGATAACCCCCTGGGGCCGGAGCAGTAGAGCGTTTGCCTTGCACGTGCTAACCTAGGACAGACCGCAGTTCCATCCCAAGGCAACCCATATGGTTCCCCAAGCCAGAAATGATTTCTGAGTGCATGGCCAAGAGTAACCCCTGAGCATCACCAGGTGTAGCGAGACCCGCCCCAAAAGATAATCTCCCTACATATACTGTGCAATATTTGTCATATTTTCCACAACTAATTGTTATATAGTGGATATGGCTATATATTCAAACTATTTCCTCTTCTCATTAAAAGATCAGGGATCCACAAAGATGCCCAAGATATATACAACCTAATTCCTATGACATAACTTTATATAGGAAAAGAAATTTTCTAGATGTGAATAATTTTAGAATCTTGAGATGGGATTTTATCCCAATTATCCGGGTAGAAAAAAATGTAAGCACAAGAAAAGCAGGAAGGTAAAAGTAAGGGAATGAAATTGATCCACACAAGCAGAGGAAATAGAGACAAATAAATGAGATGCTATGCTTCTGTCTTTGAGCCAAAAAGAGGTCTTTGAACCATGGAATCTTTTGGCATTAAAACAGGCAACCAAACAGATTCCCTTCTAGAAACTCCAGAGAAATTCATCCTTCTTACATTTGATTTAAAAATTTAAGATTTCAGTGCTGAAAGGGGAGAAAATGGCATGCAAGGCTTTCCACCATTGATAATAAAACAAATTGCAATGTCAAAAAGGAAAGAGAGAAAGAAAGAGAGTTAGAGATTGAGAGAAAGAATAAAATTGCCTGCACTAGAGACGATGGGAGGTGGAGAGTAAATGGGAGACATTGGTGACAAGAATACACTGGTGAAGGATGCTGTACATTGTAAGACTAAAACCCAACAAGAAAGAATTTTGTAATCATGGTACTTCAATAAAGCTTTCAATTTACAGTGGTCCTCAAACTACGGTCTGTGGGCCACATATTGTATTTGTTCCCCTTTTTGTTTCTTCACATCAAAATAATATGTATGCAGTGTGCATAGGAATTTGTTCGTAATTTTTGCTTTTACTATAGTCTGGCCCTCCAATGGTCTGAGGGACAGTGAACTGGGCCCCTGTTTAAAAAACTTGAGGACCCCTGATTACAAGATGATTTCTAACCTGAAGAACGGTTAGTAATAAAGTTATAGTGTCTTAATCAAAGATGTATTACTTTGTTAGAGTAATAACAGGGTACTAATAAATTATTCTGGGGTATAATTGGATTATATTTCTCAACTTTCTCAGAAGTTATATGTATCCTGTGAATTAGTTTTGGAATGGAATTCTTTCTCAAAATCTTCCCTATTCATTATTCTTAGATGCATGATGCATGAAATGATGTAGCACAGAATTCATAGATAGCTCATTAGGCTAGAGCTAGAATGTGAAGGGAAACTGCTTCTTTAGGATAAAATAACAAAGTAGTTTCTCTAAAAACTACATGGCAACATGTTTAATCAAAAATAAAATCCAGTATGGGCAGTCGATGGTATTTTAGGTATATATGGAAGTCAATAGGTATATATCATACTAGTACATCAAACTAACGAAAATGTATGTATTTACCATATATGTTATACTAGGTGCTAGTGGAAAAAGGAATAATGTATTTCAACTTTCATAAGACATATAGTATGTCTTTTTCTTAGTAAAAATATTTCCAAATAATTTTTCTAACACTGTTATGTTAAGATATAGCATCAATAGAGTTGTAATGGTTTAAGAAGAAACATGGGAACTAATGAGAGTAACTTCAATAATAAAATCAAATATCCCAAAGAATAACTACTTCTATTATCATAGTATACTAACTTTATAAAAAATAACTTGAAGGTCTTTTAAAATTAAAATATCTGGAGCGATAGCACAGTGATTGGGTGTTTGCCTTACACATAGCCAATCTGAAATAGACCCAGGTTCAATTCCTGGGCATCCCATATGGTACCCAAGAGTTTGCCAGGAGTGGTTTCTGAGTACAGAGCAAGGAGTAACCCCTGAGCAATGGCCGGATGTGACCCTAAAACAAAACAAAAATATATTTGTATCTTTCTTCTTAATCCTGAAAATCCATTGTGATGTGAATGTCCTCTAGATGTAAAAGCTGATTCAAGATCACATTTATTTTTATCCTGAAGCTCCAAGATTCTCTGAGTGGTCAAAATATAGAAAAAACATATGAGAGATATACAGGTATGCTTCAATACATGAGACCAAGAATGGAACACATCACATCCATTCACATTCTACTAGACCCAATCAGTTTGGTCATTGTTTTTATCTTTAAAAGAAATGATAAAGTGCTTCCTTTTGACTACTCACATGTCAAAGCAATGCGGGAAAAGAGACATACTGAAGGTGGTCGCTTGAGCATAATGGCCATCATCAAATTATTTATCAGTAGCAAATACTTTATGAGGATTTTCTCTTTTAATAATAAATGAATTTCTGAAACAGTAATATAATGTCCTCTAATCTATAGATAATTAAAAATAAGTCTCTAGAAGATTAATTAACATGGTTGTGCAGACTAGAAAACAAAAGTAATGGAGTTCCAGAAACAAAAGTATTATGAGACTATTGAAACCAAAGTAATAAAATATAAGAACAAAATCACAATAATATTTTATTAATTTTAATGTTGAATCAGTTTATTTGTTTGACAAAATAATGTCCTCTTGATCGCAGTTAATCTTTCTAAAGCATTGAAGAAATGTCAAAAAAAAAGTAAGAAAATAATAAGAGTGTTTCCTAAGCTCGTCAACTTTAATGCTTCATCTTATAATTCATAATATAATTGATTTTTTTGGTTCACAGATAACGTTGTTCATGATTGAGTCAGTCATAGAATGTACAATACCCTTTACAGTGCACATATTCTACAATAAATTACCCCAGTTTCCCTCTCACCTTCCCTATGCCTCATCTGACTCTGGGGCAAATATTCTTCTCTCTATTTGCCTCTCATTCTTTATCTCTTTTCCTTCATTTTTTTTTCTTTTAGACACTTTGGTTTGCAGAACAGTGCACATCACTTGCAAACCAAGCCCAGTTTCCCTCCCATCTACCCTCACTCACCTGAATCTGGTATTTTATTTGTCTCTCTCTTTTCTTTTGGACACTGAGGTTTGCACTATTGCTAGTTAAGAGGTACAAGTTAAGGCTGGGAAAAGTCATGTTTACCATCTTCTTTGTACAAAGGATTGCCTTAAATATTCATAATAATAATGGACATTTATTGCTCCAAATGAATTTTAGGAGAGTTTAATCCACTTCTTTAAAATTAGTGGAAGAAGTAAGAGATGGACATTGGTGATGGGAAGGCTGCACGGGTGAAGGGGGGTGTTCTTGTTATGACTAAAACCCCACTATAATTATGTTTGTAATCATGATGTTTAAATAAAGAAATTATTTAATTAAAAATAAATAAAATAATTTGGAAAAGTTGAATAAAGTAAATTTGCCATGAGTATCCATAAGGATTTTATTAAATATGTACAATGCTTTGGGAAGTGTTGCTATTTTAATTATGTTTATCTTCCCAATCTCTGAGCAGGGTATATGTCTCCATTTTCTTGTGTCCTCTTTTGTTTCTTGAAGCACAGTTTTGTAGTTTTCCTTATATAGGTCTTTCAGACCCTTAGTTAAGTTGACTCCAGGCAATTTGATTTTCTGAGGCACAATTGTGAATAGGATTGTTTATAATATATCTTTCTTCTTTCATTATTTGTATATAGGAAAGCCAAAATATTTGCATATTATTTTTGTAGCCTGGTATTTTATTTTACTATAAAATGAGATCTTTTCTACAAGATTTTGGTAGTTTTTTTAAATGACTTTTTGTTTTGTTTTGTTTTGCTTTCTGGACAACTGGCTATGTACTCAGAAACTATCCTGGCTTGGGGGACATTATGAGACACCAGGTGATCAAACCGCAGCCTGTCCTAGGATAGTGTGTGTAAGGCAAACGTCCTACTGCTTGCTCCACCACTTTGGCCCCTAAATATAGTAATCACATACTTTCTAAATGTAGTAATCACATCATCTGAAGTCAGTGTGAGCATGATTTCTTCTTTTCCTTTCTGGATGCCCTTGGCATTTTTTTTACCTGATTTCTATGACATATACTTCCAGTACAAAAATGAATAGAAGTGGTAAAATGGGATAACCTTGTTTATGCCAGAATTTATAGGAAAGGATTTTAGTTTTCCCTAATGAGTATAATGTTTTGTCATAGACTTGTGATAAATGGTCTTGACTATATTGATAAAAGTTTCTTCAATTCCCATTGACGGAAAGCTTTTTATCATGAATAGCTATTGGACTTTTAGAAATGCTTCCACCACATTTTTTGCTATTATATGTTTTTATATTTGTATTTATATGGATTCCTTGACTAGAAGAAATGTGTGGCTGCAGAGTAAAGTGGAGTGGTAGCTATTTTGGCTGGCCACTCACACCTCAGTTTAATTGCAGAACATTTTTATCAACACTTTATAATTGAATATAATACTAACCACAAATACGTATAATTTTAAATGTTAGTGATTAAATAAAAAAGGTAAAAAATAAAAGTGAAATTAAATTGGAGAGTATGCTATATGTTACAAAAATATCAAAATTATCATTTCATAATGTGTTAGAATTAATGAGCTGTTTAGCTTTGATTTTTTTCAGTCTTCAAAATGAGATATGTATATATATATGTGTGTGTGTGTGTACACATACGTGAATATGTGTGTTTTCCTTCTACTTTTGCATTATCTTGACTTCTTTTGCAGACACAGATTGTCATTTTGTTCCCCACCTGAACTGATTTAGTCTTTTAGCTGATTTTTCTTTCTTCAAACTTTATCTCTTATAGCCTCTTTCCCTGTTCTTTTCTTCCTTCTTTTTATCCTCCTCTTATTCCTCTTCCGTTCCCCACCTTCTTGTCCACTTTAGTATTTTTTTTCTTCTCTGTGTTTCTGTCTATCTGTGTCTTTGTGTGGATTTTATAGGCTCATTATTCAGCTTCCATTATTTGAGATATGGATAATCACAGTTTTATATCCTTCCAAAATGGCATAATCTTCCCTCTGTTATTCTCTAACAAGTGAACAATAGAAATTCAACAAATATAGAGTTTGATGTTCCTGCCACAATGTACATCGCATCAACATAAACATATATCTGCAATTCTATCTCTGGTATTCTTTCCCTTTTCTTTTACAGGACTCTAGCTATAAAGGAAGTAGCTATAAAGCTCTTTTTCCTTTAAAACTCAAATTCTACAACACCACCTTCTTCCAGAGTCCATTCCTCATTTTTAGATGGCTTGCCCCTAAGTTCTCTTAATAAAATATATTAAGATGCTCTTCACACTGCTGAGTGCTTGCTAACTTTCTCATCTGTTTTCTAAAATAACTATGCTGAGAATAAAGATAGTTACTTAAACTCCAAGATTCTGACCAACTCAGCACAGAACTTTACATATTATAGCTACTCAATAAATATTTTTTAGCTAATAAGTAGAGTCAAAATCAGAAAAATATTAGAGTCCTGTTGTGTGCATTACCTATAAAATCTAATGTTCATATTTAAAAAGGTAAAATAAGCCATTTCTCCCACTGCTTCTCCCACAAGGACATTGACCAGATTCAGCTGAGATATTTAATAAAATACTCCGGGGTGGGGGCTTTTAAAGTGTTTTCAAAACCTTAATTCAAAAAAATATACATCACAACTGAAGTTATAGCATAGTGAATAGGGTATTTGCCTACCCAGGTTTGATTCCCAGCATCCCATTAGATTTTCTAAGCCTGTAAAGAGTAATTCCTGAGTTTAGAGCCAAGAGTAACAGCAGAATGTCACCAGAAACAAAAACCAAAGCAATATAAAATCATAAAAGAAGATAAATATGTATTTAATAGAAAAAAATCTGACAATGGTATATTTATGTGGGAGTATTCAGGGTTTCCTTAATTCAAGCCAAGAAAAACACTATCTTGTAATCTTATCTAAGTTTTTCTTTTTTTTTTTGTTTTGTTTTTGTTTTGTTTTTGGGTCACACCCAGCAGTGCTCGGGGGTTACTCCTGGCTCCATG
>PVKC010035859.1:0-13255 GCA_004027635.1 Crocidura indochinensis
GGCCAACATGGACTTGATCCCCAGCACCTCCAGGAGTGAGTCCTAAATACAGAGCAAGGAGTAAGCCCTATACACCACCAGGTGTGCCTCCCAATAACACCACAATGTAAAGTGATAATAAAAATGCTATTTGCTTGGACTTAAAATCTATGTCTTTTGTTTGGTTTCCTTTTGTTTTGTTTGGCTTTTCAGCTACATCCAGTAGAGCTAGAGGCTATTCCCAGCTCTCTGCTTGGGGAACACACCTGGTAATACTCAGGGGATCATAAAGTGTCAGAATTGAATTGAACTTGGATCTCCTGCATATGATATATGCACTGTATCTTGTTGAGCTGTCACTGGGTCCCCAAGCTGTCCATTTTTGTTCCTCAAACCCAATTTCCTCTTCCTCAAAGTCCAGCGTTAGATAATTCTAATAAGTTTATGATCACTATCCATTGCTATTTTAGTTATTTTCCTGAAGAATTTGATGTGATGCATCTTTTTAGAAACTTGACATCTGTATGTCTTCTATGAATAGGCCTATTTATGTTTTCTTATTTATTATTGAATTTTAGAAGTTATTTGTACATATTGAAAAGCTTTATTTAACCACAGGTGTATTTTGAAAATATTTTCTTCCAAATTGTCACTCTTTGGTGCTAGAACTAGAGCAGAGCGGATCTCCAGGGCTTCCTCTGGGCCACATGCCTGGGCAAGGCAAGAAAGAGACTATGGGAGCCTGGGAGATAGCATGGAGGTAAGGTGTTTGCCTTTCATGCAAAAGATTATCGGTTCGAATCCCGGTGCCCCATATGGTCCCCTGTGCCTGCCAGGAGCAATTTCTGAGCATGGAGCCAGGAGTAACCCCTGAGCACTGCCGGGTGTGACCCAAAAAAAAAAAAAAAAGAAAAAGAAAAAAGAAAGAAAGAGACTATGTGGTTGACCCGGGTTCCATATCCAGCACCCCATATGGTCCTCCAAGTCTGAAAGTAGTAATTTCTGAGCACAAAGCCAGGAATAACCCCTGAGTGCCACCAGATGCGGCCCAAGAATAAAAAATAATATTGTTTATCCTCTAATTCTCTTGAATATATATATGCCCACCCCATATATATCTACATACAGATATATTAGAAGTTTTAATTTTTTAATCTATTTTGGAGGTAGAGCCTCAAAAAACTACTATGTAGGTACTCTCTATGAGAATGATCCTGGTAAACCTCAGGGGATCAAATGCTAAGGCTTGAACCAAGGAGTTCCACATGCAGTGCTAGGGATTGAATCAAGATGGGCCACATTCAAGGCAAGTATCTTGGCTCCTATACTATATATTCAGTACCCAATTTTCAAAATTATTTTTTCTTGGAGTGGAGTCATAGCTACACTCAGCAGTGCTTATACACTCAGGGTCACTCCTGGTGGGCTGTGAAAAACTGGAGATTGAACCCAGGGTCTCAAGCATACAAGACATATGTAACCTACCTCCCCCCATCCCCCAGATATCTGGTCACTTACCAATTATTTCTTTCATGTTTTTATTTATTTATTTATTTGGTTTTGGGGCCACACCCGACAGTGCTCAGAGGTTAGTCCTAGCTCTGTGCTCAGAAATTGCTCCTGGCAGGCATGGGGGACCATATGGGATGCCGGGATTCAAACCACCATTGGTCCTGGGTCCTCTGCTTGTAAGGCAAACACCCTACTGCTGTGCTACCTCTCCGGCCCCATAATGATTGGATTTTTATTTTTGGTTTTATATCTAAAAATATCACCATACACAAGTTATTTAGATATTTTCCTATATTATTTCATCATTTAGTCTTTTAATTATTATAGAATAATGACTGTCAACATTAATTTATCTCGCACAGTGATGTCCTATTCTGGTATCATCATTCAAGAGATTACCTTTGCTACACTATGTTGATTTGTTCCTTTCTCAAGGATCATTTGCATCTACTTATGAGGACTTGCCCTGAAACCTATTTAATTTCTTTTATCTATTGTCTATTTTTTTCAAAGCTACCACTTTCGACTAAATTACTATTAGGTAATAGTAAGTTTTGAAATTGGAGACTGCCAATCCTCCAGTATTTCTTTTTCACTACTACTGAGTTGTCTATTCTGTGTGTCCTGTCTCTTCAAATAAACTTTAGAATCAAGTTCTCAATATTCATAAAATAACTCATTGAAATTTTATTAGGATTGTATTGGAGCTGCAGATCAAATCAAACTGATAAGAACTGACTGATATAGAAACAATGCTGATTTTTTATTGATGATTATGCCATATTTTCCACTTTTATAGTTCCTTCCTTATGATTATCATAGTTTTATATGTTTCTCATTAGAATTTGAAGACGTTTTATCAAAATATACTTAAGTTTTCTCTTTGGGGAATGCTAAGTAAATTATATTGTTTTTAATTTCAAATTCCACTTCCTCATTATTGGTATTTATAAAGCAATAGTTTCTTTTAGTTTTTGTTTTTTAACTGTACCTGCTGGTAACCTGGGCTTACTTATTGCTCCGCACATAAGAATCACTCCTGGCAGTGATGTGAGGACCATATGGGGTACTTGGGACCGAACCCGGACAGTCATGTGCAAGGCAAGTATCCTAATGATACCAGACCCAGGTATTGACTATGTTAACTTTGTGACGTAGAACCTTTTAATTTCTGAAGGGATTTTGTTCTTACTGCTTTATTACCTCTTAGATTTGTTACGTTATTTGTTATACCTCTTAGATGTGTTATGTAAACAATGATACTGTTGTATCTCCCTTCCCTATTCATATAGCATTAGTTTCATTTTTTATTCATAATTTTTATTTTGACCAAAGTGGATTACAAATCTTTCACAATAGTATTTTAGGTACATAGTGGCATTGAATCAGGGCATCCCACCACCAATGTTGCCATTTTATAGTCATATTGTATTAATTCCAGTATACTGTTGAAAAGGAATCATGAACAGGGCCTCCTTCCTTACCTTATTTCGTTGTTTTTGTTTTTTAGTTGTTTTAATTTAATTTTGGTCTACATGTTTGTGCTCTGAGTCTATTGATTTCTGAGTACTCCTGGGTCTGGACTCATTGAACCATTTGGAATTCCAGGGATTGAATCCAGATTAGACAAATGCAAAGCATCCTTATCTGATGAACTATCTCTTTGGCCCATTGTCATGTAGATGATCTTATTGAGAAAACATATAGTTTCTCACCACAAAAAATGATAATTGCCCCATATTTTAATGTAGACAGTCTTTATTTTTTCAGCCATACTCAGCAGCTCTCAGGAGTTAATTCTGCCTTTGTACTCAGAAATCATTCCTGGTAGTCTCAGGAGACCATAGAGGTTGCTGGGGATCCATCTCGGGTCAGCCACATACAAGGTAAACGCCCTATCGATTGTGCGATCTCTCTGGCCCCTTATGTAAATTGTCATCAAATTGAGAAAGTTCTCCTATTTTCTGAGAGTTATTATTAATGAGTGTTTGTCACCATTTTTTCTACCATCATTTTTAATTTAAACTATTATAATAGGTTTTCTGTAACAGCTCATCATCTTCTTAATTTGCATTCATCTAATGATTAATGATGTTGAACATTTTTCATGGACTTATTAGTCATCTGTATAATCTCTTCGGTGAAAACTCTCTGTGCTCTTTGACCATTTCTAATTGGAGTATTTTTTTATGACGAATATGATATCTTGATATATTTTAAAATATAATTCTTTTTTGCATACATTATTTGCAAATGTTTTTTCAGTTTATAACTTTCACTTTTATCATCAATAAGGGAGTAAAATATTTGTTTCATTTTTAATTAATTAGATGAATCATTTTTGGAATTATGTCTAGATTATATTATCTCTAGATTAATATCTACAAGAATTACATCTAGATTGAGCCTAAATTCATAAAAAATTTTCCCTGTTTTTATTTTTTCCAAAATTATAGCTTTAGGTTACATATATAAATCTATGGTCCATTTTTGAGTTGATCTTTGGTAAGATGTAAAATTTATATTGAAGTTCATTTTCTTCCTCAAATGCCCCCAATTGCTATAGCACCATTTGTTGAAAGACAAAGTTGCTTTTGCAACTTGGTCAAAAATTAATTAGCCAGAGTATGACCTTTTGACATTCTCGGCTGGCTAGATGCAGAATTGATGTCACAGTTCTTAGACTTCATTATCTTCTAGGTACTTGCTATTGTAGCAAGTAGATTTTTGCCACAATTGTATATGCCAGGTGGAAATATTTGATTAAATATTCTTTTCTTGACCTTTCAATTAAATCTGCTAGTCTTTAGTAAATATGTATGACTATTAAAATGTATTTGTAGTCTATGACATATAACATATTTAGAAGTTGTTGGGTCCCCATCAAAATAAAATTTTAAGAGTAAATGGACGTGTGTTTGAAGTTTTTTCTTTTTTAGTTGCTGTAAGTGTAAGCCATGAATTTAATTACATGCTCAACAATACACTACTTTGTATAGAATTGTTCATGTCATCCTAGCATATAGGAAGAATGAAATCACCTATATCAAGGCAACAATAACCTTATTAATACCTTAAATTTTTAAAATTGAGGTTGAAAGTAAACTATCTTTTTGACTTTTGCACAGCCTTCCCAATATCTAGTAAGTGCTCTTATAATGATGTATCAAGTATGCTCTAAATGTTAGCAGCATAGAAACAAAGAATTGAAAGTTCCTACTATTGATAATATCAAGTTCTGACTTTTTGTTTTCATGATTGAACTTGTTCCAGTTTTGTTCTAGTATCTGAGGCTATAGGGAGAGAACTTTGCTAATTTGTATGGAATTCAGTTTTAACCTTTTGTTAGAAACAGAGGATTTGTATTATGCTATTTTAGTTTTCTACAAATATCACATCCCAGCAAGACAAATTGCTACAGGAATTAACTCTGTTAGGAATTAACTCTGTTTCCTAATTTAGAAGAATCAATTTTCAGTGACTAGATTGTATACCTGGAAGTAGACTAAAAATGCAAGCTTAGTATTTTAGAGACATGACTTTCCCCTATCTACATGCAAATATGTGAAAATTAAATCTTTGAGATCCAGGAAAAAAACCTAACTAATCAGCATTTTTGTATATCATTAAGACTAAGTGACTAAGTTGTCAGTAAAACTAATAGAATTATATTTTTTAATTTATTTATTTTTAGCTTTAATGCCACCCAGTGGATCTCAGGCCAGGGCTTATTCCTAATTGCACTCAGAGATTACCCCTGGAGGGGTTCATAGAATCATATAAAATGGTAGAAATAGAGCCAAGATTGACCACAGGCAAGGGAAGCACCCTACTCACTGTACTATTTTTTTATTTTTAATTTTCCATGTCCTTAAAAGATCTGTTCGCTAGGTAACATTTGTACTGCACAATTTGAATCTAAGATTGCAATGAGAGAAAGGAATTTAATGAAATCTTCATTTTCCCCCAAAGAAAATATTCCTCTATCTCATTATTACAAAAAAGCCTTTCTCAAGGTAGTCTTGATATTTATGAATATTTTTATGATATTTTCCTTCAGGGTACTGTGATTATTTGAGGCTAAAATAATTACAATATTCACTTCTTACATATTCTAATCTCTGATTTCTCCTCTCTGATTTCATTTGTGGTAGAATGTGTTGTTAAAACTTTCAGTCTTGCCATTTTATTAGCTGGAGTCACTGAAAGAGGAAAACTTTCTTTAAGACCAGGGGTCCTCAAACTTTTTAAACAGGGGCCCAGTTCACTGTCCCTCGGACCATTGGAGGGCCAGACTATAGTAAAAACAAAAATTACGAACAAATTCCTATGCACACTGCATACATCTTATTTTGCTGTGAAGAAACAAAACGGGAACAAATACAATATGTAGCCCGTGGGCCGTAGTTTGAGGACCACTGTTTAAGACAATGTTAGACTTAACCTACTATTTTATATTCATTGGTAAGAAATTTTACATACTAATAGTGGGATTAACAAAACACTTAAGGTATTCCAAATACATGGTAACAGTAGACTATAGAATGAGGTTATAAAATATAGTAGAAAATAATTTACTATTATATTCTATAACATAATTTAATCCCCAAACACAATATTCATCAAAAGTGGCTTATCACATAAATTAAAAATGATTAGGTTATATGATACATATTTTTCTTTTTATAATATATTTTAATATTATAATATTTAATAATATAGTATATGTTGTATATAATAATATATTTGTTTTATATAATATAATTATAATATTATTATAATTTTATATTTTATGATATATTTATTTAAGCACCATGATTACAAATATGTTTGTAGTTGTGTTTCACTTATAAAAAAAAGAACACCTTCCTTCACCAGTGCTACTTTCCCACTACAATGCTCCCATCTCCCTCCTCCCCAACTTTCTGCCTCTCTTCTAGGCAAGCATCCCGTTTCTCTCACTGACTACCATTATCATGATAGTTGTCACTATAGTTATTTTTCTAACTGCACTCACCACTCTTTGTGGTAAGTTTCATATTGTGAACTGGTCCTTCCAACCCTCATCTCTACTGTCTACGTGTATTGTTACAATACTGTGTTTTATTTTTCATAAATCCCACAGATGAGTGAGACTATTCTGTGCCTATCTCTCTCCCTCTGACTCATTTCACTCAGCATAATAGTTTCCATGCCTATTCATGTATAGGAAAACTTTATGACTTGGTTTTCCTGACAGCTGCATAGTATTCTATTGTGTAGATGTACCAGTCTCTTTAGCCATTCATCCGTTGAAGGGCATCTGTGTTGTTTCCCAATTCTGGCTACTGTAAATAGTGCTCCAATGAATATAGGTGTGGGGAAGGCATTTTTGTATTGTGTTTTTTCTGTTCCTAGGAGTGGTATAGCTGGATCAATTTCCAGGTATTGGAGGAATTTCCATATTGTTTTCCATAAAGGCTGAATTAGATGGCATTCCCACCAGCAGTGAATGAGTTTCTTTCTCCCCACATTCTGCCAGTACTGATTATTCTTATTCCTTGTGATGGTGCCAGTCTCTGTGCCATGAAATGGTACCTCATTATTGTTATAAATGCATGTTTAAGTAAGGTATAGGTATATGAACCTAAGGCATAGAAGAAATAAATTGATTTTCACCAAATACATAATAGTTAATATTTTAGAGAAAGAAGATGCTGGAATAGATTTTGTTTTCCACCCCACCAGGCTACATGAGTATTGACCAGTATTTAACATGTGCATGCATTTTCAAATATATTTATGTGATGATTCACAATTAAACATATAGGAAAAGCATCTGGGATTCTGGTTGTTGAGGTCTTCATTTCCAGAGCTGGACTAGGGAAATGAAGGGGAAGTAGTTCACAATTAGTAGCTCAAAGAATGAGAGATAAATGACTTCTACAGAAGGCAACAACTAAACTAATGTTTCCCCCTCACTCACTATCTAGTCTATAGGACTGGAGAAATAATATAATAGGAAGGGTAATTTCCACTCTCACTGCCAACCTGGGTTCGAGCCCCAGAACCTCCTGTTTCCAAACACCCTCACAAGTGTCACAAGTCCTGCTGAGAGTGACCTCTAAGTGAAGAGCCAGGAACACTGCCAGATATGGTCAAAATAAGTTCTAGTCTATGCTTGGTGAGACAGTTAATATATATTTCCCAATAGGGAATGACAACTGTAGCTTGAAGAAATAAGAAGGAACCCATTTCCACAGCAAAGGGACTTCATTCTGTTGCTCGGAGTTTGCACATTGTGAGGAGGAAATTAAACCCAGAGTAGATGTGGACATGTTAGACTTGACCTACGTGTATTTATTACTTTTCAGTTTCTCTCAAGTATAAAATGGGCAATTTTGTGTGAAAATCTTTAATCTTTAATCTTTTTCCTTTTGAAAAATAAATTGGATTCTTGTTTGGAGGAAATACTCTCCGTTTATTGTGATCAATTAATTTCCTGTTGGATTTTCCCCCAAGATACTGATTTATGCTAATAGATAGATCTCTGAGTTTATGGCTACTTGCAGTCTCACTCTTGTATACAGAACAATGAAAGCAAAGGGGCCACATTTTTGTGCTCACAAAAAACCCACAAGTCAGAGCATTCATTTATTCCTTTAATATGGTGTTTCACAATGACCTATTTTTAGCCAAATAAAAAAATTGATGCTTAAATATTCCTAGTATTTCATTGCTTCTATTCAAAAAAGCAAGTCTTATATTTGCTAGTTAATTTTCCTCACCCTCACTATTTATTTCTTCTAGGACTGTTTTATGCATGAGGTACGAGAGCAGAAACAGAGATGACTAATAAAAAATACCATGTTATTCAGGCAGAAAGAGAAAATGTAGATAATAGGCTCAATCGAGCTTCTTGAAGAACCTGGGCTGTAGCATAAAGTGTTCGTCAAGTAACTAGTTGGCAGACAATAAAGTTGTAAAGAGCACCAAGGTGAATGCAAAGATAGAATCTATTATAAAATATGTAGACTGCCTTTAATATTGAAAACATTTCATGTTTATGGCTGGCATAAGTCAAAGAGTGCAACTGACAGGTGGGGTAGAGTGATGTAGGATTCTGGATTATCTGAGCCTGACGTGGACACATTCAGAAATAAGTCAAGGATGCAGAACATATTAGGAGCACTCATTGTGAAAGACCAAAGAGATCCTTGTAGGGAGGAGAACATTTTCAAAAGGAACCATTCTAATTTTGGAACCCAACAGACAAAGCAGGAAATCCTTAGGAAAATCAAGACTCATACTTGAATTCAATCATTGAAGAACTAGGCAGTGATGTGAGTGATTAGTTGTATGGCAGTAGAAACTGTGTGCTCTGTCCTCATTTCTATCTATGCTGCCTTCTGGGATGGGAAGTTCTGTCTGAGGAAGAAATCAATTGAAGTTTGGGAAACCTGTACAGAGATGCTGCTGGAATCACTTCAAGATTCTGTCTATTTGAGAAATAATATTTGCTTTAATATTTTCCATTTATTTACCTAACTTGACTATGCTGAACTGCTGTTGTGAGATGTATTTACTTGGAATACAAACACATACATAATTATTCTATGTCAATCATTACATTCTAGGTATTAAAATTCAAATCTAATCAAGTTAAATTAATCTAAATTCAATAATTTTGCATAATGTTGATTGCGTACACAGTATTTTGATAATTGTGCCAGTAGTGGTGTTTCTTTTATATAGCAATAGACTCCTACACCTAGGATTCCATACAAAATCAGACATCACACTTACTTGTAATGTCTCTTCTGTTATTTCTATATGGAATAGTTCTGCCTTCTTTAGCTTTTCATTGCTTTAATATTTTGAATAGAAGCCAGGTGTTGCATAGAGTATTCCTCCCAGTACCTAATATATACTTTACATGCAATCTTCATACTAAGATATACACAGAGATTAAATCTTCTTGCTGAATGGATCTGTGAAGCTATTCCACGTTGCTTTTAAAGATAAGATTTTTTTAATTTCAAAGATAAGAAATGTATTCAGTTGGAGAGATAAGTATAGTAGATAGAGTGTTTGCCTTGTATGTGATCAATCCTGGCATCATCCTGATACCATATATAGTTTATCCCCTGAACCCTGACAAGAGTTAGCTCTGAGCACCGAGTCAGAAGCCCTGAACACAGTTGTGTGTGATCCAAAAAAGCAAAACTAAAATAAGTAAATAAAAGAAAGTACTCTATATTTTAAAATTTATTTTAAAGAAATAAGTAGACATTACATTTTCATTAGACAATTGGCATATGAAGAACAAATTGGTGAGAGATATTGTACTTGCATTAAGGAAATAGTAGCCTAATATTTTGTAGAATTTAAAGAGAACAGAGTCAGGTACCTTATAAATAAGATTATACTTGTGGCGATTTTTTTTCTAAAGAGAACCAGAGTGGATCCTAGGATCTGGTAACTCCCTATCCAGTTAGAAAATCAAGACCTTTGTTTGCTTGAATTTAGCTAACTTGTTTGTTTCTATAATGAGAACATGCCAGAAATGTCACTGATATTAAGTAGAGAAGGGCTACTTACTACCTGATTATCTTGGAATTCAGACCATGTTTTAGGAAATCTATTGAAAGAAAAATACTGAGCCTTAGAGGCCAGGCTTATCTTTGGCACAAAGGCAATAGTTGTAAGAAAATATTAAGTAAACTATTATTTGAAAAATGCAGTTATAAAAATTAATAACTATAGTTTTTGCCCATCCAGAGAATATATTCAGTTATCAGTTATGTTATTTAGATTACAGACATACAGTGAATCAGGGCCAATCCCACACACCATTAGTGTTGACCTCCCCAGGTGCATCCTATACTTGTTTGGATCTTCTCCCCAGATTGGATGTTGTCTACTTATAAAAATTGAAAACAGAACTCTTAAATATGTGACTATTTAACTTAGGGCTTTACACTATAGATCTAAAGTCTACTAAAGCATTCATAGCCCTTTTCCATCTTGCTGAAGAAGAGCTAACCAACTGCACAAGGCATGTTGCCCAGAGATCTCACTTCCTGAGAGCTACTCTAGCTTGGATCTTACTTCCCAAATTTAGATTAGGATTTTCTTCTCTAGGCCAATAATGCCTCTTGAGAACCATAGAAATAGCTTTCAGTCTTTCTAAAAATTTATTAACAACTCTTTTTTTCTTTCTCAAGTATATCTAAGAAATATTTTTTATAATTTTTATTGAGAATAATGTCAATTACAAGTCTTTCACAGTTGTATTCAAGGTACAAAGTGACAGTGAATTAAGGCAATTCTCACCACCAGTGTTGACCTGCGTGGGCCCCTGGACCAGCATGGTTCCATACATCCACCCTTAGCCCCCGAACTGCTAATGTAACAGGTCCCTTTTGTGTTTATATTGTTGTAATTTGGGTCTCTTGATTCTATTCTCATTGGCTTTGGGTTAGATATATAGGTCTGATCATTTTAAAGATAAAATGGAATGAAGATTTTCATGGTTAAGAGATATTAATGTTGATCACAAGATAATATTTCACATAGTATCTACCAATCTATCACTATGATTAAAATTACACAGATAGCTATAGTAAAACCTCAGTCAACATGTTAATATAATATTCATGGAAAGAACATTTTATCAATTATAATCAGCTATTAAGGTTTTTATCTTGGAATGAAAGGGGATACATTTTGATGAAAAAAGATTTTGGTAGCTTTTCAGGAGGTCTGGTCTTTTTAGGAAAAAAATAAGTGCAATAAGTTGAAATTAAAGAATAGTTTTTCATCATGTTCTAGTGCTAGTCTTCATTTTTGGTAGCAGAAACAATGTAAATGGCCTTCAGAATCCCTTAGGAGACTTCTACCAGGATCAGGGGCTTCTGGGCATAATTTTTCCTCCATTTTCTTTATGTTAAATAATTTTTTTCTCAATTCAGGGGAAAATCAATAAAAAATTGGATGCAATTAAATTTCATTTTTCTTCATTCCCTGCATCCCTACCTCACAGTTATTAGATGTGTTGGGTCCTGTCTCTTTCTGTCTATTTGGCTAGGGAGGGAGGAATAGATCCATTCTCATATTTTATTTCATTTTATTTTATTATTTCTGAGGTCAAACATGAAAGTATTCAGGGATTATTCCTATATCTGTGCTCAGAAAGCTCTCCAGTATATTCTCGGGAAACTATATGTGATAGGATAGAACTGGAGTTGGCCATGTGCAAGGCAAGAAGCTAAACCACTGTTCTGGTCTCTGCACTCCTATTTCCAGATTTTAACTGGAATACTGTGCTAATTAGACTCTTGTTATCTAGAATGAAAATTGTGTCATAAAATAAAATTATGTCAATATGCTGAACATATGAGTTCAAATTGTCACAGCCTGATTGGTCCCAACACTATGGAATCTTCTGGGTTCCCTTGAAAGGTGTGTGCACAAAGTCGGCAATGAGAAATAGAGGCCAAGGATCTAGTTGTGTTCGCGCTCTGTTTCGTTTATTCAAAGCTAAAGGTGAAATACTTATATTCAATTTCTTGACAAGTCATCATTTTCCAGACAAAGCTATTCAGACAAAGCTAATTTTACCCAAAAAAGCATATGGGCAAATTTTTCAAAACGTATTTTGTCACAGAGCACCTTCACTTTTAAAGCCGCTTTTTGCAATCAGAAGTTTCTCAGTAGCAACGTCAGTTCAGAATATTTTTTGGTTTTAGGCACACTGAACTGGGGCCTGAAATATTAACCCTTTACTATGACTGCACGTAGGCTAAGCGCAAAGTTAGATTAGAGGATGAGAAATATTTCTGTAAGACTAAATCAAAATACTTGAATCTACCCAAATGTTCCTCAAAGGGTGTGTTTATAGATCTGAAAAAATCTTTAAAATGTCAGCTAAAATTATGTCTCACTATTTATGCTACATCCCTTTATTTCCTGAATGCCTCATGAACATGCAACCAAGGTTTTTCAGGGCCTTAATGCCTGTAAGTACAAGTTATTTTTTTCAAGCATCTTTTCTTACAGGTGCTACTTTTTACAAATGTCCTCTCTGAGAGTATACAGACTGCTTTGAAAAAGTTCCTATAATAGCAGACAGCTTTTAAAAAACAAATAAACAGGGAGCCGGGAGGTGGCACAGGAGGTAAGGTGCCTGCTGCCTTGCCTAGGACGAACCACGGTTCGATCCCCCGGTTCCCATTTGGTCCCCCGTGCCTGCCAGGAGCGACTTCTGAGCGCATAGCCAGGAGTAACCCCTGAGCATCACTGGGTGTGACCCAAAAACCAAAAAAAACAAAACAAAAAAAACCAAAAAAAAACAAATAAACAAACAAACAAAAACCTCCTTTAGGCAATTAGGGCTTTTTTAAACTTGTGCCTTCCTAGGTCTCAGAATTGGTTAATATGGGGGATGTAGCACACAATAACAACCAGTCCTGTGAACTCTGGGCCTGAGGCAGATTTATTAACCTACTGCACTCACACTCATCCCTGCCTAGTGAAGTTGACTTTACTTATAGTCTTACTTAGCTGAACTGTTTTATTGACCTTTTCTCTTATGTATAAATGAGGAGACTAGTTCTTACTCCATTGGGCTATTATAAAATGCATTAATTAGTGCGAAGTCATTAAAGAAACGATTTTTCTTTAACTCATTTATTCTTAGCTCAAAATGCTTCTTTTTTAAAAAAAAAAATAATTTCAGGGGCCTGGGAGATAGCATGGAGGTAAGGCATTTGCCTTTCATGCA
>PVKC010035860.1:0-13165 GCA_004027635.1 Crocidura indochinensis
CACTCAGCAAATAAACATTTTCTGGATTCGGCATTCCAGATCTCTGCTAAGTACTGGGCAGTCTGGGTGATGAACAGGACTTCCTGCCCTCCATAAGAACTAATGGTGACGTGGATAGAGCAGGACAGGGCCACGCAAGTGGAGGATATGCTTGCATCTACAGTCGGAACCACTGAGGCACAGAGGAAAACAGCCCTCGGGACGATGGAGAGTGGGTGTGGGGGAAGGAAAACAAACAAGGGTGTGGGGCTTGGATCCCCTGGAAGAATGGGAGGGTCTGGAAACATGAGACACCACCCTCAAGTCAAGTAAAAGCCTGTGTGCTTCCAGGAAGCCTTTTCCCAGTGATAGTTCTTGGGTCACTGGGATCATTTCTGCCTCTGACCAGCCAACACCCTCCAGTCCTGCTGTCTCCCAGCACTCTCTATGAACTAGTTAGTCCAGGGACTGTGGCATTTGCCTTGCATCCCGCCCATCCTATTTTTGTCTCTAGCACCACTTAGGTTGCCCTGAGTACCACCAAGTGTGGCACCAAATCCAAAATAAATGAATAACTGAAATGCAGGCACTTGTCACACCTGAGTGCAGAAGAATTCCAGGGCCTAGTCAATTGGGACAGTGTAGGTGCTTGAGAAGGAGTGAGAGGATGTCCCCACCAACCTAGCCTGGGCAATCAGAGGATCTGATGTTCCCTGAGCAGTCACATGCCGAGGAAATGGGGTGAGTAACAGCAGATAATGAACACAGACTGAGGAGGGACCAGCGGACATGGCCATTCTCCATAGTGTGGCTGGCACCTTCTGGAATGAGGGTCACATCGCCCAGGCCCCAGCTCAATCCCTTGTGGCCTTGTCTCCTACCCAGTGAGAATAACAGACTTCTGAATCCTGGGTGGCAGGACGAGGTGCCTGGACCTCTTTCACAGTGGCTGCACTTGCCCAGAATAGACACAGGGTCTGGCACAACCTTATTTTGCCTCTCTGAGCCCTGGTTCCATGGAACAGCTGAGGGAGGTCCCCAATGTTGTTGTTCTGTGGGTTGGGTTGGGGGTCCCATGGCGGTCTCAGAGCTGAGAAAGCCCCAGCAGGCTTTTTCTTCTACAGGTGCTCTGATGGCAGCCACAGCACACACCTTCTCAGGGCTGCAGCCCACCTGCGGGCCCAGATCCCAGCCCACCTGCCTGGCCGCATCCCCCGGGCTTGGCACTGGCTGGGAGGACTCCTGCTGGTCCCCATGGTGCTGCCCAAGGGCTCACGGCTCTACCTGGTGGCACAGTGTGAGGCAGACAAGGCTCCTCGGGTCTCCCACAAACGCCGGGTGACAGAAGCCCACTTCAACTGGAGGCTCTTCTGGAAGTTTCTACGCCCTCACCTTCTCCTCCTGGGGGCAGCCGTCATGGTGAGGTCCCCCTACCCCAGGGCCAGGTCAAGACCCCACAGAGGTGGGGATACCACTACCACCTGTGAGAGGACCCTAGGAGGACTGGCTGGGAGAGCAGGAGAAGCTGTGGTGGGAAGGGAGTAGGCAACCTGGGCTGGAAGTCAGCAAGGCCCAGAGCACCCTGGACAGGGCCTTGGGAGAGAGGAAGGCCAGGCTCGGGTGCAGAAAGGTCAGTGCAGCCCCTCTGTGTGACGTCCCCTGCAGATGGCCCTGGGCGCCGCCCTGATCAACGTGCAGATCCCATTGCTCCTGGGTCAGCTTGTGGAGATCGTGGCCAAATACACACGGGAACACGCAGGCAGTTTCCGTGCTGAGTCCCGGAGCCTCAGCACTCACCTGCTTCTGCTCTATGGCATTCAGGTACATGGGAGGGCGGGGAGGCCCTCATCCTTGCACCACAGCTAATACAACTGGCTCTGAGGATTATCTGGCCTCTTTCCAGGGACTGCTGACTTTTGGGTACCTGGTGCTGCTGTCGCGCGTGGGCGAGCATATGGCTGTGGACATGCGGAAAAGCCTCTTCAGTAGCCTCCTCCGGTACTAGAGTGTGGGCTCGGGTTCTCCAGTAGTGTGAGTAGGGCAGCTGGAAGAAGCAAATGGCTCCTTCTGGAAGTTACATCTCTCCCCTTCTTTTGACTTTGCCTGCTCCAGTACTTCTGTGCAAAAACCTGGGGGCTGCTCCAGGGATCTGAGGAGGGCAGCCCGGGGTTTGGCAACTCCTTTTGAAGTCATATCTCTCCCCACCCTTGTCTTTGCTTACTCTGATTCGGGGGTGTTGGTTGCTACTCCAGAGGTCTAAGCCAGGAGGGATTGGCTACTCCCCCAGAAGTCACTTTAGTCCCCCTCTGGTCTTTTCTCACAGGCAGGACATTGCTTTTTTCGATGCTAATAAAACTGGGCAGCTGGTCAGCAGGCTGGCCACTGACGTACAGGAATTCAAATCCTCCTTCAAGATGGTCATCTCCCAGGTCAGTGCCATCACCCTTCTCAGCCACCTCCCCAAGACAGATAGATGTTCTAGTTCTTGCTGTTCCTGCCCTAACTTTGGTTGAGAGAGCAATGTTCTAGATGGGAAGCCCACAAGCACAGCCAAGGTCAGGTGGGGCTGTTTCTCTCAAGCCTCTGCAGGAGCTCCCCAAGGGCCGGCAGGCCACCTGCCAAGAGCAAAGCACTCAGCCTGCTTCTTCCCCATCCCCTGGCCTGTCACTATCTGCTGAGCCCCATGGGAATCTCTGCTCTGTCCCCAGCCATTCCCCATCCTTGCTGCTCATTGCATTCCCCACACCCTTCATGAACTTTGACCCTGGAAGGAAGTGGGTATAGATGCTCCCCACCATCCACAAGGGCAAGTGAGGAATTTCATTCACCCTTGTACCTGAGTCCTAGAGTGCCCAGCTGGGCCGGCCACCCTAGGGACTCTCAGACAAAGTCCCATTGAGGCTCACCCCTATTTTCTCAGGGGCTGCGTAGCTGCACGCAGGTGATTGGCTGCCTTGTATCCCTGTCCCTGCTGTCTCCACGCCTCACACTGCTGTTGATGGTGACCACACCTGCCCTCATGGGTGCCGGCACGATGATGGGCTCCATTCTCCGGAAGTTGTCCCGTCAGTGTCAGGAACAGGTAGTGGGAGATCCCCTGTCCCCACCATCCCCACCATCACCACTCCCCATGACCCTGCCCTGCCCTCACCTCCTCCCCTGCCCTCACCTTCTCCCCATCCCTTATCTATTCCCCTACCTGCCTCCTCCATCCCCATTGCCTACAGGTCGCTAAGGCCACAGGGGTGGCCGATGAGGCCCTGGGCAATGTGCGGACAGTGCGTGCCTTCGCCATGGAGCCGTGGGAAGAGGAGTGAGTGGGACTAGGCCGGGCACTGTACAGGGAGGCACTCCGCATCCAGCACTTGCCTCCAGAAGGCTGAGCCTGGCCTGTCTCCACAGACGCTATGCGGAGGAACTGGAGGCTGCATGCGGCAAGGCTGAGGCTTTGGGCCGGGGTATCGCCATGTTCCAAGGGCTCTCTAATATTGCCTTCAACTGTGAGTACCTGAATTGGGGGCTTCAGGGGACTCCCCCTTCTCCTCATGCCCTTCAGGAAGCTCTTCAGAGCTGTGTCTGGGTCTTTAGCTGATACCAGCATGAATAGTGGGAGATGGGTGCCTTCCCAACACTTCCTATGGCCCCCACAGGCATGGTGCTGGGCACCCTCTTCGTTGGGGGCTCCCTTGTGGCTGGACAACAGCTGAGAGGAGGCGATCTCATGTCCTTCCTGGTGGCCTCCCAGACTGTGCAGAGGTGAGTGTGGCCGTCCACACCCTGGAGCTGGGGGGTGGGGGGGGGAACACAGGGCAGTGAAAGGGGCATCTCCAGTTGCTCTGACTTGAAGGGCTTTGGGTTTGGGTATATGATCTTCTTTTGGGAGTTTTCTTGTGCTGGACCAAGGGTCCTCTATTTGCAGGTAACTTTGCACTGCCTGGCTAACAGGTTTAGGGTGCCATTCTGAAGGGTCCCACATCCTGGCCACCCTCTGTCTGATCTTTACCCACAAATGAGACCCACTTCCCTCACACTGTCCACTCTCCACTCTGTCTGACTCTTCAGTCCCCATTACACTGTCCCTCTACCCTCCTTCCAGCTCTTGAGTGAACTAAGTGAACTCCCAGTGACCTGTGCTTCTGGGCTGTTTCCTGCCCCAGCTCCTCCATGATAGGTAGACTGCACACTGGAGGTGATACCTAGCCCAGGCCTCTCCCTGGCCCAGCACTGCCTTCCCATTAGTAGGAGTTTTCCTGCCCTGAAATGGGTTAGAGCAGGCCAGGGCGGCACAGCATCCCCAAGGGAGGTCCCCTCCCAGATGGACACTCGGGGCTCCTTAGACACTGCTCTTGGTTCCTTAGACACTGCTCTTGGTTCAGACATACACCACATACACAGAGAAACACATGTACATAGACACAGAGAAGCACATACATACATATATACATTGTGCTCTGGACCCATCTCAACCCTGAGGGCCTCCACCAGGGAAAAAGTTATACCACCCAGGTCTGACCTTCTCCTTCAGACTGCCTTCTCTTACCTCATCTTCTGGGATCCTGAAGTCAGGCCCTTTATATCCCCATAGCACTATACCCTAGCCCCTATGACCCAGTTAGCAGGGTGCTTACAAAGCCAGAGTACCAAGTTTTAGGGGCTCCTTATCACATGGATTACTTACCCACCTCCTGAGACCCAGCCAAGGCCGGGTGTGGATGGGGTGAAAGGAGCCTAGGAGGATTCAGACAGTCTTGGCTTACTGGTCAGAACCAGAGTTCTACAACCCTGCCACCACCCACACCTTCTGTGGGTGCACGAGTCCTGACCTGGGGCAGACAGGGCCCTGATGCCCCATATTCTCACCCACAGGTTTACTCCCGCTTTGCTAGGGGATATGAGGTCACCTTAGATGGTCAGTGGTAGCAGGTCCAGTCCCCCACCCCACCCCACCACACCTCTGCTTGCTGACTCAGCCGTGGTGACTCAACTCCCCCACACGGTGGCGGCCGGATCCACTGTCTAGACAGATGACACAGCAGCCTGTGGCCAGGCTTGGGGGGCGTCCCTAGAATTACCCCTTGGTCCCGAGTTATCCCACCTTGTTTTATCCCCTTTGTAAGTGATGCAGTCACTGGGGTCACCCTTGCTGGCCACATATGCTGCCCTGAAGCCCTGAAGTATGCTCTGACTAGTGTCTGCACAGGCACTTATGGGTGTGGGTGTGGGGGTCTGGCTCTTAGCTGGAGTACAGATGAGCCCAATCTGCATGCATCTTTCCAGATGTGTTTATTTGATGCCTCCCTCTTTCCTTTGTGGCCCTCCATACCCACATGGTGGTGCCAGGATGGTGGCTGGCATGTGGGCCCCAGATATCAAGCGCCTGACAATGTGCTCTGAAGCCCTATGTTACTCTCAGGCCTATCATGTTCTAGAGCAGTGCTTCTCAGTTATTTTCTGTCATGGGCCCCTAGGAAGAAGAAAACATTTTTCGCACCCCCCCCCCCCCGCGTGACTGTGAATAGTATCTTTATTATTATTTTAAGCCAGTCAAAGTGAGCAATGGGGGGGAGGGGTTATATACCAACTTTTGTGATACTAACGTTAATAAGTTCTGATAAACCATTGCCATTGGACCAGCTGAATAGTATCTTTATTAAAAAATCTTTAATCTGCAAAGCCAAAATACGTAAAATAAATTTGAGCTGATTTTTTATTCAGAGGTGATATCAGGATTAATGGCTACAATGAGCACGTTTTGCAATGCATAGCTTTTCAAAGTGGGGTTTGAAGCAGGACACAGCAACCCTCAGCTCCAGAGATATACAAAGACATAAACACAGGGCTTAGCTTGTTATGACAGTGTTTGCTGAGGTCAAACGCACCCCCGTTTACGGAGCCTCACGCCCCCCCCTTGGGGGTCACGCCCCTCTATTTGAGAAACACTGTTCTTAGAGCCATCCCATACCCCAGGTACACAGGAACACTGAATGTCTGTGCCTGCTGACTCTGTTGTGTATCCTAAGGCCACAGACCATTGTCACTGCCTGCAGCAAGGTGCAAGTTCTGTCCATCTGTGCCATCCCTACCCCAAGGGTTCTCTCTGACAGCTGCAGCAGGCCTATCCCCTTCCCTGCCTTATCTCAGCCCCCTCCTCTCCCTACAGGTCCATGGCCAACCTCTCAGTCCTCTTTGGTCAGGTGAGCCAGAGGCAAAGTGGGATCCTAGGAGGGGACATGGGGGGAAGAGGGGAGCTGTGGACAACTGCCCTCCTCACCACAGACCACACTCTTCTCAGGTGGTACGGGGTCTCAGTGCAGGTGCCCGTGTTTTTGAATACATGACTCTGCACCCCAGCATCCTGCTCTCCGGGGGCTGCTGCATCCCCCGGGACCAGCTGCGGGGTGCAATCTCCTTTCAGGGCGTCTCCTTCAGGTCAGTCATCGGGGTTTGGGAAGAGGGGGTGGGAAGGAGGGTGCAGCCTGCAAAATGGGGTAAGAAAGGGTGGCACAAGGGCTTGCAAGAAGAGCAGGAAGAGATAAGAGGTTACAGGGGGCAATAGAGAGGGTGTGGGGTGGCAGAAGGGTGCAGGGGAGCAGTGAGGGTAGACTGCACATCCTTCTGAAAAGATCTTCACCCTACAGCTATCCCTGTCGGCCCAGCTTCCCAGTGCTTGAGGATTTCACCCTTGAGCTGCCCCCTGGCAAGACGGTGGCCCTGGTGGGCCAATCTGGGGGAGGTAATGCCCAGCCCTGGGGGGACTGCTAGAGGGCTCCCTGCCCCAGGACCCTGGGAACATTGTGCCTGTCTCTACCCACTCCCAGGGAAGACTACGGTGGCATCACTGCTGGAGCGTTTCTATGACCCCACAGCTGGCCGGGTGATGCTGGATGGGTGGGACCTGAGAGACCTGGACCCCTCCTGGCTGCGGGGCCAAGCCATTGGCTTCATTAGCCAGGTATAATACTGGGAGCATCCCACACCCTACCCTCACCACCTCTGCCTACTCTTGGGATACTGTCATACAATCCCAGCCTTCTGAGGGTAGTGGGCACACCTGGACTTGCTGGAGGCCACTAGCAACTCCCCTACCTATCGGAATTCTGGTCCTTCCTTGACAGGGCCCAGACCCCATGTGAATGAAGGGGGAGAGTGCCCCCTTCTCCAGGGAGGCTCTGGGCGCTCTCCCCTAGACCACCCCTGGTTGTCCCCTCTATCCTTTGCTCTGCCTGTCCCCTACTCATGTGCCTCCCTTACCCCCAGGAGCCAGTCTTGTTTGGTACCACCATCATGGAGAATATCCGGTTTGGGAAGCCAGGGGCCACGGATGAGGAGGTATACGCAGCCTCAAGGGAGGCAAATGCTCACGACTTCATCAGTAGCTTCCCCGATGGCTACAACACTGTTGTCGGTGAGCTCTAGTATGGGGTCCAGCACACAGTCCTCCTGGCCCTGCCCTGATCATCCCCTTTGCCCATAGTCAAGCAGGCTGAGCCACTTCCCTCTTACTTGCCCTAAGAGGTCCTTGAGGTCTGACACTGCCAAGCCGAGCTGGGGAGTTTCCCTGCCCCAAATGGATCTTTGCATTGACCCCTAAGGTCCTCCTCACCTTTGGGGTCAGCTGCTCCCCTTCTCTTGACTTTGGTGCAGAACCTTCTGGCATAAGTGGAGATAAAGGCTCTCAGCACTTTTCTTGGAACTTGGGCTCAGTGCACCTGAGCGTCAACATCCCTGCTGGGCCAGGGCTGTCTGGAACCTTCCATCACACCCATGTGTGCTACTCCCCATCCCATTGGGTCATCTAATTGTCCCTCAAGCGGGTCCTGTCTGCCAGAGCCTCCTGCCTGCTCCAGGCCACCTTGCTGCCTGCTGAGTTATCTGGGCTCCATTCTCCTATGTCTTTCTTCCCTGTCCTGAGACCCGAAGGCTGGGGAGGGCGACATGATAGCACACACAACTAGTGGTGTGGGCAGGCCTGGCCCCTCTGTGATCCTATGCACTCTGTCCCCTGCCCCGCTTGTGACTATTGTCCTCATGTCCCATTGCATGAGGGGTGACCACTTGCACCCTCAGCACCCAGACATGCCTGAGGCCCCCAAGAGCCAGACAAACAGCTCAACTCCCAATCTTCTCTCTTCCAGGGGAACGGGGAGCTACCCTGTCAGGGGGCCAGAAGCAGCGCCTAGCCATTGCTCGTGCCCTCATCAAGCAGCCAGCAGTCCTGATCCTGGACGAGGCCACCAGCGCACTTGATGCAGAGTCCGAGCGGGTGGTACAGGAGGCCCTAGACCGGGCCAGCACAGGTCGCACTGTGCTGGTCATCGCACACCGACTCAGCACCATCCGTGGGGCCCACCGTATCATTGTCATGGCACATGGCCGTGTCTGCGAGGTCTGTGGGGTGTGGGGGCAAGGGTGGGGGCACAGGTTCAAGGGTTACTACTCACAGAGCCCCGAACTCTCTCGGTCCCCAAAATGCTTCCAGGATCCCGGGGAGAAATGCTCAGGATAGTGTGCCCTCATCTACCCAACATGGCAACATCAGGGACCCTGCTCAGCTACCAGAGCAGCCCTTAAGGGCCAGAGGCCCCAGTAGGACCTGAGGAATCTGTGAGAGTCCCCAGCCCTGAGCCAGAATCTGGGGGGCTTCAGGGACCCAGCAGGGTATAGGGACCCTGTTTTAGGGGAGCTGGTGAGAAGAAGCCAAGTTGCTCTTGGCTTAGAATGGGGTCTGGGTAACGTACCTGTCCTCTTCCCTCCTTAGATGGGGACCCATGAAGAGCTCATAAAGAAGGCTGGGCTCTATGCAGACCTTGTCCGGAGGCAGGCCCTCGATATCCGACCTCCTGAGGTGCCCCAAGGCTCTAGGGACTCCCACCTGGAGTCCTGAGAGTGGCCCCGTCTGTGGTCACAGTGAGCCAGGGGAGGCTGAGCTATCACCCAGTCCCCAAACTGGGCAAGACCGCTCAGGGCAGATATCCCTGGGCTGCAACTCTTCTTTGCCCTGGACCAGACCATGCCTCACCCAGAACCACCTGGGAGCCCAGTAGTCCCAGTTCTACCCTCCATCAAGTCTGGAACTTCAGTGCTGCCAAGACCCTGAGAAATGCCCCTTCCCTGGACTCCCTGCCCGCTGCATTTCCATCCTTACTGCCCCTTGGCTCCATTGTCCCATCCTGTGTCTTAAGTCCTGTCCCAAAGGGGCAGACACTGAACATGTCCACCAGGCCCTGGTAGCCATAGGAAGGTGGATGCCCTGAGTTCCAAGTCCCCACTCTGTTTCACATATGTCCTGCTCAAGTCACTGTGGTCGTCACTTCCCAACTGAGGACTGCAAATGTGCACTTACAGCAGCCAGGCAGCCCTGAGGCTCAGAGACACAATTTCTCCCAGATGGAGGCTCCCTGGAGGTGATGTCCTCAGATCAGCACTGGCTCCTCTGAAGAAGCTTCACAGAACTGAGCCCTGTTCAGCAAGCACTCAACAGCCTCTATTACTCCCACCTGGGACCTCACCTGGAACTTTCTCTCATTGGCCACCTCCAGGCCAAGGACTGTATCAACTCTGCTGTCAGATACTCTGGAACTGCATCCTAGAGCACTGATCATGCAGCAGGAGCCAGAGGCGCAGAATTGGGCTCAGCCAGGGGCCAGCCAGGATCAGGCTTATGCAGCCTCCAAGACTGGGTGCTCTGGTGCTCTGGTACTTAGGTACTCAGGAGACCAAGGGCCTGGAATCTGTCAGAGCTTCCACTGCCAGAAAGCCCATTGCAGGGCTGGCTCTAGTCCATCTTCCCTGTGTAGCCCACCTGGCTTGGCACTTGGGTGTGAGCCCAGCCCCCTCTGTCCAAAGGAGGTGGCTCGAGCAGCCAGAAGCCCAGGCATCAAGCTTCCCTACTTCTTTGTAAGGGGCCTACTAGCATCCCCACTAGCTTCTGGAAAAGCCCCAGCCAAGTTGACACGGGTTCAACCTCACTGTGGAGGAAGCCCTAACTAAGCCTGGTCACATTTAATCTCCAAAGCTCGTTTTAAGAGTTTAAATGGGATCATCTGTGGCAAATTACTTACTCTGTGGCTATAACCTGGGAGATGAGGTGGTCGCTTCCTCAATAAACTAGGTTCAGCCTTGCTCCAGAACACTTTTTGCAAAATCTATTCAGGCCCAGCCACACAGATGTGCCACTTGCTTGCTCATGGTGCTTAAAGAAATGTTTTTCACTGCATCAGGAAGCAGCAACAAGAGGGCTCAGACCCTCTCAAGTGCTACTCCTGTGTCCCACCTTCCACTCCAAGACACCCCTCAGTCACTTCACGGCTACAGGCACAACCTGTCCTCAGACATTACTCTCATACATGGCTTTCCCCTTGCCCCACCTGGCACACTGTCATTGACTTGCCCCTGCCTGCCAGCCACTGTGCTCAAACCCATGCCATGGTCCCGGCACCCTACCAGCTCAGGTCTGCAGTATTGTCCGATGAGAGAGGCTCCCTCCAAGAAAAAACAGCATTCTGTAACCATCAGGGGTCCTAAAAGGTGTCTCCCGGGGGCAGAGAGCATGGAGGTAGCGTGCTTGCCTTGCATGCAGAGGGATGGTGGTTCGAATCCCAGCATCCCATATGGTCTCCTAGAGTCAGGAGTAACGCCTGAGCACCGCCAGGTATGACCCAAAAAACAAAACAAAAAAGGTGTCCCCCATGTGGCAGGCACAGCCGTGGTATCAAGTCACTGCTTGGATGCTGTCACCCACCTTCACTGTTTCTGGGTATGTGTCCACAGCCCATGCCAAGTAACCAATCCACTGTTGAGGCAGGTGCCAAGAATCCCCTCCTAGACCTAAGGCACCCACATCATGTCCATGGAGTGAAGTGGTATCCTGCCACTAAGCAATAGGAGCAAGTCCATGATGAGTAGTGGGGGTGAATTCCCCACTGAGATTCTGGCGCCCATGTTATTGGGGAGGTGCTCACTTTGTGGGCACTGGGACCTAGATTTGACAAGGTCTTGGCAGGTAGTGAGCTGGGCTCTGGCCCCCAAAAAGGCGACTGCTGACGACTCCCCATTGCCTGCAGGCTGGTGAAGAGCCAGCTCTGCAGCGCCGTGGTCCAGAAGAGGCTAGCGGATGGGGAGGGGCCAGGCCTAGGGTCAGTTACTAACCCCCCAGCTCCCCATAGCTCCCTGGGCCCCCTTTGAGCCCTCTCCAGGAGGCCTGTGGTTTCCTGCTGGCGCCTCTGGTCTGCACACCCACAGCTCCCCTCACTGCACTAATGGCTCAGCCTGGGGCCCCAGGGACTCCCCCGCCCCCTGGACTACTCTAACCCCCCTGGCCCCCTCTGCTGAAACTCAATCCACTGCGGCAGCTCCACTCACTGGCTGGGCAGAGCTGCCTCCAATACAGGCATCCTGCGGACTAGTGTGGAGAGTTCTCGCCTGGAGCCCCGGTCAGGCCCCCCGGACCTAGCTGGATAAGCCGAGCACCACATTCTCTCAGGCCAGTGCCACCTGCCTCTCTGTCCTGGTTCCCTGCCTCTCCTCACCCCACCTGGCCTCCCACATCCTATACCTACCCCATTCCAGTGTCTGTCCTCAAGGTTCCTGTCTCTCCTCCCTGCTCCCCTCAGGCTCAGCATGAAGCCTCCAGTTGCACTGGAAGAAGCCCCGAGGCGCCAGGCCTCAGACATTCGCGTGTTCGCCAGCAGCTGCACCTTGCATGGGCTGAGCCACATCTTTGGCCCAGGGGGCCTGACACCGCGTCGGGCACTGTGGGCTGGGGCGGTGCTGCTTTCGCTGGCCGCCTTCCTCTACCAGGTGGTGGGCCGGGTGCGCTACTATGGCGAGTTCCACCACAAGACCACCCTGGATGAGCGTGAGAGCCATCAGCTGACCTTTCCGGCTGTGACCCTGTGCAACATCAACCCACTGCGTCGCTCCCGCCTCACGCCCAATGACTTGCACTGGGCTGGCCCCACGCTGCTGGGCTTGCAGGCCGCCCACCACGCTGCCTTCTTGCGAGCCCTGGGTCGGCCACCTGCACCCCCCGGCTTCATGCCCAGTCCTACCTTCGATGTGGGGCAACTCTATGCCCGTGCAGGGCACTCCCTGGAGGATATGCTGCTGGACTGTCGCTTCCGTGGTCGACCGTGTGGGCCTGAGAACTTCACTGCGGTGAGCTGAATGCCCCACTTTGCCTAACCGCAATGGGGATCCCCCTTTCCTAGCCTCACTCTTCATGTCCCTTGCAACTCTCATCCTGCCTTATTGATCAGCTCAGAGGCTGTGGTCCCCTGTGACCTCTCTGTGCCCTCTCTGTGCCACCCAGTCTGGCTGCAAGGGACAAGACAGTCCTCTCTACCTCATTGCCCCCTTTACTCCAATCTCCAACTCATCTCAGAAAGGGGCACAGTGAAAGGGCCGATGGTGTACCAGACTGCAGGTCCTGGGGCACAGCCAGAAGGTGACCACATTGTACAGGAGGTGCTGTGGGTGGTGGGAGAGCTGGATGGTCCCCTATCCCTACCCCCAGATCTTCACCCGGATGGGGCTGTGCTACACCTTCAACTCTGGTGCCAATGGGGCTGAGCTGCTCACCACCCCCCAGAGTGGGGCAGGCAATGGGCTCGAGGTGATGCTGGATGTGCAGCAAGACGAGTATCTGCCAGTGTGGAAGGACACAGGTATGAGGGCAGAATAGCAGTGCACAGTCCTGGGTTTGACTCCATGACCAGCAGCCAATTACTGAGGTACACCAAAGGTTGCAGGGAGTGGGCAGATTCTATCTGGTGAGAAAGGGTTGCACTTAGGGTCCAGACAAATAGTACAGTGGAAAAGGCTTTTGCCTTGCACACAGCTGACCCGGGTTTGATTCTGGCATTCCATATGGTCCCCTCCCCTGAGTACTGCCAGGTGTAATTCCTGAGTGGAGAGCCAGGAGTAATCCCTGAACATCACTGGGTGTGGCCCCCAAACAAAACAAAGACAGAAAGGGGTGTACTAATGTATGCCAGTCCTGGGGTCCCACCTTGACTCAGCTCTGCCCCACAGAGGAGACTCCGTTTGAGGCGGGGATCCGGGTGCAGATCCATACCCAGGAGGAACCCCCCATCATTGACCAGCTGGGCTTCGGGGCACCCCCTGGCTATCAGACTTTTGTGTCTTGCCAGCAACAGCAAGTATCCTGCATGTGGCCCCACTTCTC